>PVKS010011241.1:0-57346 GCA_004027875.1 Aplodontia rufa
TTTTAAATATTGATATTATTCTTCCAATGCAAGAGTTTCTCAAAATATGGCTTTTAAGTTTGAATGGTCTATGATAAAATTGACAAAAAATTCAATGTCAAAATCAATATAAATGTATAATCTATAATTTAATAATAACATTCTATTCATTCAGTTTCTCTGTGAAACTGATCAGCTCTTTACCTTTTAATAGTTGTAATTAAATCTCACTTCTCTAATGTTTACTGGCTTTATGAAATTCTACTGCTAGGTATGATAGATATAAATAATAACTTTAATTTTTTAAAATAGTTTAAATATAACATTCCCAAAGTTTTATTAGTGTTCTAGTCTTGTTGAACTGGTAACATTTTTAATGAAGCAGGATAATTATATTAAAATAATACTTCATGTTTTGATAATGCAATCTTGAATATGGGGTTTTCCATTCAATAATAGTATAATTTTCTTTTAAAGAGAATATATTTCGTATACTTTGATATAATCAATGTGAAGTGTTTTTTATGTATATGTCAGTCACTCATATTTGTTCTATGGAGAGATAGTAAATTATATCAAGCAGAAACATTTTGAGGACAGTCAAATACTTGAAAGGAGAAAGTGCCAAAATACAGATTAAGCTATCAATATTCTTTCATTAGTCATATTTAATTCAACAATTGCAATCATCAGATTTTATTTAGTGTATTGTATTAAAATGTTTTACAGTTAACCAAATATCTCAATAATTAGCATGGTGGATATTAGAAATGGATTTGAAGTGTCAGTGGTATATATTCAGGGAAAACACATTACTTAAAATAGTTTAGAGACACTGTTTTCTCTAACTTTCAGAAATAGAATATATAAATCCATCCAGGTACATTTTCTGAAACCCTAGGGAAAGAACCTTAATTGTTCCCATGTCAAGCCTTATGCTTAAGAGAATTTCAAATACTTATTTTAAGAGTGTGTGGAGATTTGAAGCCACTATCTCATAATACAAATCTAAACTTACATCACTCATTAGGGAACTCAGAACAGCTACTTCAAAGCAACAAATATTAAAATTATTCTTGGATATTATAATAAATGTTTGTAGTAATGTCTGAAAATAAAGTGGGGTATATATGGCTATCATATATTATCAGCTTCCCAAAATACAAATTAGAATTCCACACATAAAAAATCAAATGCACAAACATGGAAACAGAGATAACCAAGCTTGAATTTTCTCTTCTTCACCTGTATAATTTAACTTTTAGCACATGACCTTAGTTGGCTTCACATTCTACATTCACTCTGTTTTTCATAATTGCTATTTTCAAGGAAATTATTAGCCCTCTTCCGACAGCAGCATGAACCAAAATGTTATGGGACAGAACAATGTAAATTATCTACATTAAATTTAAAATCTACAAATAATGGAAAACATATTAAAACCCAGAGTATGCCATTTTTGGCTAAATACACACATTCTGAAAACAGTAAATTCTTAGGCTAACAGAAGTCAGAATAGCGATTACCCTTGAGGCTGGGAGATGTTAATGAAAGGCTTCCAAGGAGGCTTCTGGCTTTCTGTTAGCCTTTCCTTTCTTGTCCTGGCTGTTGGTTACTTGACTGTGTTCTCTTTGTGAACACTCATCAGGTTGTACCCTTAGAATTTTCTATATGTACTTACATTCAATAAAAATTGAATACAATTTAAAATTGTGAAAAATATCTAGGGTAGACAATAATTTCAACCTGTGGATGTGGGCTGACACCATAAATACAGAGAAATATAAGAAAGATATGAAATGCAGAAAAAAATAGAGGAGTACAATTGCTCTCAAGATTAAAAAGAAGTCTTTAGGAGCAAGTAATGTGTGTGTGTGTGTGTGCGCGCGCGCACGCTCACATGTGTACATACACATGTAGGACTACCATCTTTTAAGAATTTTATCCAGAAAACTAAGACTCTGTTTTTACCTACTTTGCTATTACCCTTCTTAACTGATCTACTACCATGTTTCTCTGATTTTTACCTTTAATACCACTTGATATCTCTCTATCCACTTTTCTTCCCACATTATCTCTCTAGTATTCTATTGCAATTGTCTGGGAAGTAGAATTGGAATTGCAACATATCTTATCAATTTCTTTGCCTCGTGAAGACTTTTTAAGAATGCTCAAACCAAATGGTAACTATAGAATGGCTGTCTAACCATGCTGCTAAAAAAATGTCCATTCATGGTTATGAGTATTAGCATAGAGCCATAGCACTAATGATAGTCCATGACTTGTTCTCCTAGTCCATAAATCCAGTCTCTTTCTCAGTGCCAGTAGCACAGGCCTTGATTGACTCTCTAGAAGTCAACCCCTTTTCCCCTTTCCTTGCCCGTTCTATGCATTTTATTTGGGGGATACTCCTTTACCCTCTCACTTGAAAAGTCCCTATTCTCCATGCAGTGTTTCAACCACTTCTTAAAAGAATTATCTTCCTAAGTTTCAGCAATACAGTGTCTTAACTGTGAAAGAGAGCAAAAGAACCTAAATCCAGTGTGGATGGAGCAGAAAAAAAATATGATCTTTTCATCAAATGTTTCCATCTTCCCAAAAATTTATGCTATTTTTCCCTTTTATGTCGAGTTGATTGAGTGTCCTCTCAGATAATTTACCATTGTTGCAGGGATCCCTGACACTCAAGCCTCACAGGCAGCCTACTGGTCCCTGCCAAGAAGCGGCAGCAGAGAGGTGGGGTGGTGGAGTGATGGGGCCGCAGAGTGGCTGCCAGGGCATACTTCAGTGAGGACTGCCAGCACATCCCTGAGTTGCATGGAGCCCACCATTCATGTGCAGAATGGGCCCAATGCAAGGTGACCCAGGTCACAAGGTAAGTCAAGACATACTGAGACCCACCATTCAGCAGCCAGACCTGTGCACCCTGGCCTGAGCACCTTACAAATGCCTGCTGCAGAAACTTCCTTCACATGGTGCTGAAGCTCCCCCTGTACTGAACATGTGCAATTCACTACAGTCAACCTCCTTCCCAGGAAGCAGAAGAGAATGGAAGCATGGCAAACCTGAATGAAAGAACTTGAGATTTGACCAAAAGTATTAAGGGGTTTCCAAACCTTTATTAGCATAAATTTGGACCAGTAACATTAGTATGTTTCCAAACCCTAATTAGCACAAGTTTGCACCAATAGCAGTGACCCAAGTGCTATATAAACCACTTGCCAAGCACATTTGGCAGAGAAAGCTTGATATTGTAGTCTCCTTTTGCATTGCAATAGTTCTGTTCCTGTTTCCTATTTCCTCAATAAATCACTCTTCTATTCATTCGTCCTGGGCTGTGGATTTCATTCCTCAAATTCAGGAGAAAAGAAAGAAGATACTGATGGCAAGCTGCTGGAGTCTAATTAAACACTGGAGGGCATAGCTCACCATTAAGAGCTGGGACCCTTCTTGTCTCAAGATCCTGTAACTCATGCAGACCCCATTTGCCAGCAGAAGCACAGGAAACTGCTGAGGTCTGCAGCAATACTTGAGGGTATTGACCCTCATTAAAAGTTGCAGTATTTCAGGGGCCCACAGAGGTCTGTACCTTAAGCAGACTTCACCATCTACAAAGGCTAGCACTTTACATAGACCCCAACTCCCAGCAAAGGGAAACTCCTGTCTCACCAAGCAGCAGCAGGAGCAGGCAATTGAGTTTCATCTCAAAACTTCTGTTTCTACAAATGGAACAGGGAAAAAAAAAAAGAAATCATGATTTTTTTTTTCAGCAAACATTTCCATCTTCCCAAATGTTTATGCTACTTTCCCCTTAACATAGAGTTGATCACTGGGTGCCCCACTCAACTACCATTGTGACAAAATAGTCAAGTGTGTATACCCTTTTAGCTGATCCGAGCCATTTAGTAATTTCTAAACCCCCATAGTCCCTATAGTTCTCTTTGCATAACCCAATACTTAATAGCAATTTATTTACAAAGTATATGAATTGAAAATTCTAAGATATGGTTTCAAATCTCAAAAAAAAAAACTGTGGGAAGAAGTAATTTAAAGTAAAATCAAAGGCCTATTTATGGAACAAAGATGCACATGTGAGGTACCAAGAAATTTCCAAGCTACAGGTTGCAGAAATCACAATGTAAGTCAGTTAGGCAAAAATGATCAATTCATCTACATGAAATAGAGATTTCTTATCCACTGACTGTATGTAGAATTTAACTTACCTCCCCAAGTCTTCTACATGATGTCTTCAAAACTCCAAAGAATTCAAAATCCTGATAGAAAAGAAGGGGATTGTTAATAGATCATCATTTAAACATTCCTAGATGCCACCTGAATAGAAAGGTATGGTGCTTAGATATGTCTACAATAAAGGATACAAGATGAGTATATAAATAAAAAATGCAAGGAATGAGAGCTATATTCTAGATAACAAACATAAGAATGTTGTACAATGTATGTCTTTTCTGTCAAACTTGAAAGATTGTGATGTTTAACCCACTACCTACATTTCAGATCCTCCTCCCTCTTTGAAGATAGTAACTCCTTCACCTGTGTACCGTACTCCTACCTCTTTCCAAGAACCCCTTCCGGTACCCACCCATCCTCTTCAGGTGAACTTTGAATCACTATGACCCTCACCACCTGTGGGGAGACCCTCACTCCCATTCTCTCCCAGTCTCCGCCTACTTCCTCTTGCACTTGCCTCCACCTAATCACAGCCAATGGAGCAGACTGTGCACCTGAACTTCTCCAATTAGAGTGAAGGGCAGTATTGCATCAGGTCAGAATTAAAAATCCTTCATTTCGTTGCTGGGGACGCATTCTTTCGCCCTTTGGCTGAAGTACAATTTCTGCCTTGCTCACCCACACTCGACCAAGTGTTTGATTTCATTTATAACAATGTATGATTCAAAATTTTTTTTTCTTTTGATAAATGGAATATATAGAAAAATTACATTTTTCTATTTTTTTATAAAACTGTAGAAAACATTGATCGTTTTCAGCCAACTGACTTCCACTGTGGTTGCTGCTGTCTGTATTTCTGAAATTTTTTCAGGACCTTCACAAAGCACATTTGTTTTCTAAATGAGTATTTCATTTTATTTATAATTACTTCTTTCCATGCTGATGGTTTTCTTTTGTAGGATTTGATATCTTATCATTTGTAATTCATATATTTTATTTTTCTTTTATTATTCTGTCTTTCATTATTCTAAATTCTCCTAGTCAATTGCTCCTCATTAGCATGCTCATTATTTTTAATTCAGAGATAGTGAGCAATTTTGTTGTCTTCTGTGAAGTTATAAATGTTTTCCTGTCATGATTATTTCAATACACATTTTCTTTTGGCTGGATCTATTTCCTTTATTTCACATGTCTCCTAATTCTTAGTAGGGCAATATTATTTAGTTATATGAATTCAAGAGATAAAATTAGATTCCACAAACATATGAACACAAAATTAGAATTTTCTCAAAGTAAGTGCCTCATACAATGTTTTTGTTTAGAAATTAACTGTATGTGTGTGTGCATTCATATTTATGCTCTGTCCTACACTAGAAAACCCCAGACTATTGGAGGAAATTGTGGTCTGACTGAATGCAGCTCCCTGTTATAATGTATGTGTGCTTTCCTGGCCCTGCCCGAGGAGCACACAAAGGCTTTCCCTGGCAGGCTTCTTGGGAGATGGCCTCTCTCTCTACTCCACACTAGCAGGATCAACAGCCAGCACACCACAGGCTCCGAAAGAAGTGTCAGTCAAGGTCTCAGGTACCTGGCAGGCTATGAGACCTCACAAGTTCATATTCTAGCTCAGGGTGCTTTGTTCTCTGTCTGAAGCTTTGGACTCTCTGTCTTCTTTGGGCACTTCTGGTGATACATTATTAAGGCATGAGAGGAAAAAAATTAGACACTTTTCCCTTCTGACTCAGTACCCAGTACTTTTATGCTTCTTGCTATCCCTCAGAGACCTTCCAACATTTCAGGTCAAAAAATGACTGGTGATCGCTCATTTCCTTTTAAGGAATCTGCACCCACTTTACCCTTTATTGTGTTCTAGCTTGCACATATGAAAGAAATCTTCCCGCTCTTGACTTTCAGGGCCTGGTTTCTTTCACTTAGTGTAGTGTTCTCCATTTCCATTCTTTTTACCAGCAAATAGAGGGGGAAGGTGGAGGGATGGTGAAAGGGAAGAATGGTGGAATGAATCCAACCAAACTTTCCTATGTACATATAATGAATAAACCACAGTGAATTCCACCTTCATGAATATCTATAATATATATACTAATTTAAAAAAAAGCTGATCTTAGCTGATCAGCTTGAATGACTGGCCACACATATGTGGTGGGCGAAAACGAAAATATAACTCAAGTTTGCCCTCTTCCAGGATTTCAGCCTCTGCCTTTTAGTATTGTAATGAGTGATTAAGCTTCCACTGGGACTTTCATTTTGGCTGAACATTATTTAAATTAGCTACTGTAACACCTGGCAGCTCAGCCCTCTCCCAGCTCTGTTGAGAACCCTCCATTGCAGAAGTCAGAGCTCTTAAGTCATTGTGGCAAGGGAAACTACAAACCAGAAAAACTCAGGGCTTCTCACTTAACAAGGGAGAAATAATCGTAATAAGATTGGAGAAAAAAAGACAGGTGAAATTTAAATGAAGCAATATTTTGGTGGGCCACAGAAACATGAAGTATGTTTAAAGGAGTCAACATCAAATATAGGCAAGGAAGTGAACTCAAAGTTCAAGGTACTTGGAACTTACAGGTTAAACTACATGTGGAAGATTGGAGAAAAAAGACAGGTGAAATTTAAATGAAGCAATATTTTGGTGGGCCACAGAAACATGAAGTATGTTTAAAGGAGTCAACATCAAATATAGGCAAGGAAGTGAACTCAAAGTTCAAGGTACTTGGAACTTACAGGTTAAACTAGATGTGGAATGTTCTGTTGAGAAGCTTTTGCTCTGGGTCTTCGCATCTGGGATTTCATGGAAGCTGATTCTCAAGGGGGATGTGACAAAGATTCCCCAGGCAAGAGCAGTGTTTCAAAGCTGATATTTTCCATCACCAATTATTCAACAGAATTGGGGTTCTCTACAACTAAGGAAGAGGTAGTTAGTCAAAATCTACTCTGCTCAAGACACTGTACAATTGCAATGTGTCTTGGGAGAAATATTTTATTTGTTCATATATGTGTGTATATCTGTATTTGTGTGCTTCATTTTAAATTTTATATTTTTATTTTTAGAAAGTTCTCACTAAAGTTGGCCTCAAATACTGCCTCGAGCTCCTGAGTAGGTGCTATTTTTAATTTGATATAAAAAAGAAATGTCTTTCCAAGCCAATAAAAGAATGTACACCACAGTACATTTGGCCAGAGTGTAATAGTGATATAATATTAGAATAATATTAGAATTTTTAAGTTATTTTTCATATTTTGGTTTGGAACTCTACTGAAAGTTACTTTCTTTAATTATTGTCAGGTAATATTTTAGAATTAGAATTGATAGAGATTCAGACAACTATTAGGTTATGAAATATATATATTTACATATATAATTAGTACTTATATACCAATTTACATTTTCTTCAACAATTCATGAGTATTGTTATTTTCTGTGTTTGAAATCTGACAGTAATTTATTATTGGTTTAATGATTATCAAAGAATATTTTGTGGTATCTATTAATTATATCATTTATTCTTAGTAAGGTTATTTTCTAATAGATTGAAGACATTTTAATTTTAGTTGTGAATTATTTCTGATCTTAAGAATCACATTAATACATTTGAATTATGAAAAATTTAGATTTATTTAATATGGTTTATTTGGGAGTCTTATAAATAACATTTGTAACATCTCAAGGATATAAATATGTAGCTATATTATCATCTTGCACATGAACCTTAATGTTGTTTTATCTCTTAATTAGTTTTATGTGCAGAAGGTAGAATATAAGATCCTAAAATATGTTCTTATCTTATTGTCCAAAACCTATTAATATGCTGCCTTAGATGGCAAAAAGTGTGTTCATAGATGTGATTAAAGGTTGAATTGGGAAATTATTCTGAATCATCTGGGGAAAGGCCAGATGCATTCAGAAGGGTCTTTAGAAGAGAGAGGCAGGAGTTTCAAAGTCAGAGAAGAAGTTATGAAGATATGATTAGAAGAAGCAGATGTTAGAATGATACAAATCTAGGAGTCAGTGAAGGTTAACATCCTTGGGAACTGGAAAACGTAAGGAAACTGATTTTCCTGAGAACTTCCATAAGAATTCAGTCTTCCCTTCCTATCTTAGATATATGAAAGCTATGCATTTGGTTTGTTTGAAGTCACTAATTTCCTGGTATTATTTGCAGCTGCAATAAAAAATAATATCAGATATTAATTTTCAATAGATCTAGCAATTATTCGGTTTATGGTAGGATTTTTTCTTTATAAAATTGGTTGTCATCTGCAACTAATTGTGAAATGTCATCTGCATTTCACTCTTTCTTTCTTCTTTCTACACAGAGAAATGTGATTTTTTTTTATTGGATGGCCTCATTTTTCTAATGACTGAAATTCTTTCCACTAATGTTTACTTGGTAACTTTTCACATGTCTCTTTTTATTCCTTACTGCCTTCTCATCAGAATATAAACATCTGTAACTCAATTCCCTTCCCCCTCCCCCACATGTTAAAATCAGATATAGATTGAAATTTTAAAATTGCTAACAAATTATATGGTTATTAACATGATCATAGGAGAATTAGTAATGTTATTATATTAACTTTTCCTATTGACCTGATTCTCTTGAATTCCAGTTAAGCAATCACACTGTCTTTGGAGATGTCATTTCCACCTCCTTGTTTGAAATTCTTTCTTCTTCACTTGTGTTATAATGGTTAAGCATTATTACATATAATTACAGTAGTTTCAGTGTTTGCCTTAATCTTCATTTAATGGGAATATGTCTACCAATACTATGGGTTTAGCAACTGACTGAAGTTGGAGATTCATAATTTGAAAAGGGTATATTCATTTTTATTTTAAGAGAGAGAGACAGAGAGAGCTACTTTTTTCAACCTGGTTTTTGTTTTTCCTTTATTTGCATATGTGTTGCTGAGGATCAAACCTGGAATCTCACGCATGCCAGGCAAGTGACGTACCATAGCACCACAACTCCAGCCCCATACGTGTATGTTCTTATCTTATGATTTGCCATTAGAAAGGAACATTAATTCAGTTTGGCAATTCCTCTTTGCATCTAGGTGTTGTTAGTTTTGCTGTACTTTTTAAATTTAAGATGTTAATTTGAAAGTATTTTTTAAGAAATTTTATCAGTAGCTGAAATAAAACATATAAAATTGTCCATCTGCATCCATGGGTTTCATATCCACTGATTCAACCAACTATAAGTAGAAAATATTTTCACAAAATCAATTACACTGAACATATACAGATGTTTTTTAAGGTCTTTACTGTTGGGGTTTTTAGTCCCCTCGCATCCCCCTTGGCTCGCAGGGGAGAAGGAGAGAGGAACACCCCAACTAAGGTGGCTGGGAGAGGTAAGGGTCAGCTGATCGCCTGTTCCCAGCCCTCCCCGAGGAGGACAATCAGACATGTCAGGGAGAACAGTCGCAGCTTCAGCTCGTTTATTGAGGAAGTACACAAGGTAATATAGAGTGGCAGGGCCAATAGGGAGAAGAGATGTGTGTGGTGGGGGTAGAGTTCATGTGGGCAATCCAACCACATAAGGAGAGGCTCATAAGTGGTCTATGGGTTGGTCATGAGGGCTGGGGTGGCTGCTCTGATCACGTGCACCCAAGGGGCCGGCCGCAAAGCGCCGCCTCAGACTGATGTAATCCCCACAAGGACTGCCCCACAATTCACCCTTTTTGTTTTATTGACAGGTATAGGCCGTACTTGAGGTTGTGCCTGTCTTAGGTTGCTCCTACCTTGGGGGTCTTACCCATCATTGACTACCACCCTAGCACTTCAGACATTTTTACCTGTAAGAGTAGGCTAGTCCTGGAGTGGGGGGGTGGGACAAGCCTCCTTGTGAGTATGGCACATCATAATTGATCAAAGCTGGGCTAGTCCCAATCAGGGTTTTGTAGAGCCATATACTGTTGTCGGACCACCATCATTTGGAACGCTTTGATCCTATTTTGTATAAAGCAGAGGAGCATATTAACCACACAAGGGCTGAAGGTCAGGGCAAGGAGGATAGTAATTAGGGGGCCCAAGAAAGGAAGGAGGTAGGGAAGCCATCCATTTAGCCAGGTCCAGAGGAAGTTGAACTGAAGCTCATTGCGGCGTTTCTCGAGGTCTTCTTGCAGCCTTTTAATCTTATCATGGACGATGCCAGAACGATTGGCATTGAACCAGCACACTTCCTGCAAAAACAAACAGACCCCCCCTTCCCTGGCAGTTAAGAGGTCTAGGCCAGGGCTGGAGTGGTGGCTCAGTGGTTTTGGTGCTTGCCTGGTAAGCACAAGGACCCGGGTTCAAACTCCAGCACCATTTACACAGCTGAGTGTTGGAGCAACTGTGGCCATGTGAAAAACTAAATAAAGTTGTTTCTCACTGTCCCTCTCTCTTAAAAAAAAAAAAAAAAGTCTAGGCTGCGTTGTTTTTGAAGGACCACCATAGCCAAGGAATCTAATTGAGCCTGCAAGTCCAGAATAGTATTAGAAACTTGATGCATGTCTTCAATAATTTGCTCAGAAAGCTTATTTTAGGCAGAGATGGAGTGACCAAGGTCCCTGAGACCTGTTCCTACCCCTGTAGCCATTTGCAGTGTCAAGAGCATGGAGAGGGCTAAGAGGGCTCATGGATGCCTGACAACTGTATGGTCCACCATCAAGACAGGCAAAGATTGATTATTGGGGAATACCCCAACATCAGGAAGAAGGAGGGCAACAGTGCAAGGGCCAGACCAGTTTCCAGGCAGAGCAGCATAGGTGATATCTCCATAAATGAAGACGGTGCCATTTGGGGTGCAGATCAACTGCCTAGAATTATTAAGGCTTAGGTTTTGGGCACACCAGAAGCGTTAAGGTCTCCTATGGGCAGGATGTCATTTTTTATTAGGCAGGTGCAGTTAAAACTGGACAGAGTCACCCTTGACCATGGGTGGAGATATGGGTACTTGGTAGAGGACGAGAGGCTTGTATTCCAGTTGATTGGAAAATCTAAGACCCTCAAAGGTACTGTTTTAAGGCACAACCAGCAGTCCCTCACCAAGAGGGGGTTGGTTTCATTAATGAGTGGATGGGCTGACTCTAATATATCCTGAGCTTCGGGGTCTAGGTGGAAAGGGCCTTGAGGTTCAGGGAGTAATATGGGCCTGTAAGTGGGAGGGGTTTGTAACCTAATTAGTTCCTATTTTGCCACGTGGACCAATTGTTCCTTTGCACTATCTTGTACCCCCCTCCATCAGACCGGTAATCCTGAGCTAATTTGGTCCAGCAGTATTTTTTTCTTTGATATTGGCTGTTTACCTGTACCCATGTTTCCTTCTTCCAAGGGCAGGTGAAACCGGCCTTAGGCTTTATGCCTTCTCCCACCCAATACTCCTTACCTGAACGGGTGCACACTGTGACCTTATGTTGTTTGTAGCAGGTCGCATGGACATAAGTTTGAGTGTCAAAGTGACCGCCAGAACCCATGCAAAGTTGCTGACAATGGGGGTAGCCGGAAGATTGTGCGAGTGAGAGAGCGCCGATCAGAAGAGGAAGTATCACGTCAAGGCGAGGAGGTGTCATTGGGAGCTATCAAAGGGTTTAGTATGGCCAGGCCAGCAGAGACAGCAATGCCCACAATGAAAAGTAGGAAGGCAATAATTAGGGATTGGGCGACCACCAAGCAGACTGTCCAGAAGGGTCGTTTCATTCCTATAAGGAGAGATGGGGAAAATTCATTCCTCAAGAGAGGGCTCTCTTGGGACAGGTGGTGAATTTGGACAATGCTTTAAATCTCTGGCCGGCACCCAGATTGGGGTTGGTTCCCCAGTAGGGAACACACATCCAAACCCTCTGCCCAACGTAAGTAGGGGGTCAGGGCCCCACCATGTCCCGGTGAGGGGGTCCTTCCTTCTGACCTCCACCCTGACATAGGGCACTTGTTCTGACCAGTGCCTCTGAAAAGCTGTGAGGGGTTGGTCTTTGGAAAAATTTAAAATATTTAATGTAAGCATAGCTATTTGCAGCTGTTCATGGGGATTTTTTCCCCCTGTTTGTTTTATTAATTGATTTTTTAAAGTTTTATTATATCTTTCAATAACAGCTTGGTCTTTTGGATTGTAGGGTATTCCTGTGGTGTGTTTAATATTCCACTGCTGGAAGAACTTTTGTGTTGCTCTCCTTATAAAACAGGGGCCTTTGTCTGTCTTGATCTGTGTTGGTAATCCTAGAATTGCAAAACATTGTAAATAATGATGTTTACTTGCATGTTTACTATTTTCGCACGCGTGGGCTGTAGCCGAACATACATGGGAAAAGGTGCCTATGTACATAAATATGAATTTTAATCATCCAAAGGGAGTGTGATGAGTAACATCTGTTTCCCAAAGGGAATTGGGCCTAAGGCCTCTGGAGTTTACCCCTGGAGATTGGAGTGGGGGAACTTGTAAGAAGGGCATACATGACTTGCATGTTTTTACAATTTTTTAAAGGTCTTTAATGGGTACCAGAGGAAATCTCTGACGTAGCCCTCTCCAGTTCATATGTGTGAGCTCATGGAGCCCTTGAGCCAACTGGAAATCCCCCTGGGAAGGGATAATGGCCCTCATGGTCCCATAGGTAGCCAAGCGATCAGCTCTGTGATTGCCTTGGGCTAATAATCCAGGCAGTTCTTGATGTCCCCTGAGGTGTTTTAAGAAGATGAGTTTGGCCTGCTCCTATAATAATGATTGGACCTGGATTATCAAAGGGGTAATGGGGTTTTTATCTAATTTTATGTATGCTAGCATCAAGGATGGAAGTAGGTTGACCACATATAGGCTATCGGAAAACAAATTGAAGGGGTCTTGTACATGGGTTAAGGCCACAGCTATAGCATATAGCTCCTTGAATTGAGCAGATCCTGTGACTGGTTCAAAGTAAAAAGATTTGATTTTTATCTTGGTTTGCAGGAGTGGGGTAAATTATTGCTGCAGATCCTTCCTTTCCTCCATCGGTGAATACATTGGTGGCTCCTGCTAGAGGTTTAGTTGAGAAAAGCATGGGAGGGGTCCATTGGAGTTTAGAGAAAGAGGTAAACCATCGCAAAGTCCCATAATGACGATCTATGTGGCCCAAGAAACCCTCAAGGGCACAAGCTACCCAATGGTGATTTATTTTGACCCAAAGTCTGATAAACGGTAGGGGACCACCAAGGCATCGGGGTCTTGCCTGTAACATCTTTGTGTAGTCTCCCTACCTTTTACCACAAGGTCGGCCAGCTGATCAAGTTGGGAGTAAACTCTAGGGGCTCCTCCCATAGCGCTATGCACCCATTGAAGGGGCTCGCCCAGTTGGGTAACAGCTGCCTTGAGTAAATGAGTCCCAGGGAGGATCCACAGATGGAGTGGGTGTTTCAGTTGGTAGCGAGCCAGCTCAGCATCATTTAATGCATCATGAATTTTTTGGAATATCAGCCAGTGAGTTGGGGTTACACTAATAGTATCAGTAGGGGTTATGTCTCTCAGTAGGTCAAACAGGGGGGTCAATGTTTCAATAGGTAGTTTGAGCCAGGGCCTAAGCCAGTTAAGTTCTCCCAGCAGCTTTTGTAACTCCACCAAGGTATATGAGAGTTGGAACTTTAGTTGAGGTTTAAGGGGGTTTGCAGAGTCCAATTTGAGTTCTGTACCCAGAATCTTGAAAGGAGGAAGGGTTTGTTCTTTATCACTAGAGGCATGTAACCCCTCAAGCCAAAGGTTTCAGAGCTCCTTATAGGTCTCACCAAGAATTGTAGGGTCAATCGCCCCCAGGATGATGCCATCCATGTACACGTACAGGGTGACTCCGGGGCGCCCCCAAAGAGGGGACAAGATTTGTGATACATAAGATTGGCAGAAGGCAGGGCTATTGGCCATTCCCTGAGGTAGGACCACCCATTCATACCTTTGGTCTGGTCCTTGAAAATTAGAAGATAGTATAGAAAAAGCAAATTTTTCACAATCTCAGGGGTGTAAGGGGATAGAGAAGAAACAATCCTTGATATCAATAACAATAAGTGACAGTTCCAAGGAATCGCTCCCGCAGGGGGACCCCTACAGGTACCATCTGTTCATTAATCTTTCTCAAATCTTGCAACATTCTCCATTTTCCTGAGGCCTTTTGTATTACAAATACTGGGCTGTTCCACAGACTGAAGGAAGGCCGAATATGTTCTAATTCCACCTGTTCTGAAATTATTTCTTCTAGCTTCTGTAGTTTGATTGAGGGGAGGGGTCACTGCTCCACCCATATGGAGGGGGGCCCAGTAGCCAACGAATGGTGGGCACCATAGGAGCAGTGGCTCTTAGGATTGGGGGTGTGGTCGTGCGTGAGGGGCAGGGGCCCCCTGCCTTGTGGCCTCAAATAGGGGTCTCCTATATAGTTGCTAAATTGGCCTGATAGGTTGAATTGTTGTTGGTACTCTTTGTTCTCTAACACATCCTTTATGGTCTGTGGTGATGTAGACCTCAGCCTCCCCCAATATATCTTGACCTAGCAAGTTATCAGTCAGGCCAGAAGCCACCAGGGGTCGCACCTCCCCTTTGCTACCACCTACGTCTTGCCAAGGGAGCCAATCTTTGGTCTCCTCAGACATAGTGCCTCCTCCTACCCCCAATAGCTGAGGTCCAGGGACTAGATTCCACTGGGGTGGGATTTCTTCCTTTCTTAACACTGTGTGATCTGCCCTGGTATCAAGGAGGCAGCAAAACCTCTTCCCTGCTATAAAGATGTCCATCTTAGGTCTGACCCCTGGTACAATGGGTACTGTCCAATGTGCCTGGGGGAGACAATGAAGGGGACCTCCTTTGGGTGATGGGGCTGGAGGATGCCCCTCATTCAGTTTAAAGGTTTGCCCTTGATATCAAACCTCGATTTGCAATCCTTTTTCCAATGGAGGCCCTTCTTGCAATGAGGGCAAGGTGTCTTGTGGAGTATGGCCTCCTTGGAAGGATTGGGGAGGCGACCTTGCGGGCCCTGTTGTCCATCCCATGTGTGGGGCATTCTCTCTTAAAATGGCCCATCTGTCCATACCCATAACAAGCTCCCTTTTGCATGGAGCCCATAATGCAGAAGGCAGATGTAAGTGCCTTTGCGAGTTAAGGCCATTTGAGCCTGTAAGGCAGCAACAAGGGCCTGGGATTGATGAACTTGTGTGCCCACATCTTTGGTGGCAACAATCCATCATCCCATCTATCATCTTTCATCCCCGCACAAGCCAGCTCGTGGTCAGTGGTCATTCCTTCCCAGACCAACATCTTAACAAACTGGTCTCTCAGAGGCCCAGGCGGTAAGTTCCCTTGGAGGCTCCTTTCCACCCTCTCAATGAAAGTGGCCAGGTCCTCATTGGCCTTCTGGGTTATACTGGTGACAGGGGACTCTGAAGGACCCTCCTCCAGTTTTTGCCAGGCAGACAACCCCAGGGTGCGGACCTGTTCCTGATAAGGGGCAGGCAGGGCAGCTTGTAGGAGCCTGGTAGAGTACTGGTCAGAAGTTCTGGAAAGCATCCCGCAGGTTATGGGCACCAGGGGGTTGGCTGTCTGATTTCTATCAGCTTGGACATGGCATTCCTCATTAGAAAGCACACCATTTGAGGTACAGGGGCCCTGGAAGAACAGTCTTGGTTAAGTTTTTCCAGTCTTGGGTGGTACATTGCTGATGAGCCAGGCCCTGGAGGATGGTCTCTGCCCAAGGGGAGTTAGACCTGTCCTCCGAGACGGCCTTTTTGAGCTCTTTCAGGTCTTGAGCCTCCCATAGGTACCAAGCCACAGGCCTGTTGCCCCTGGGATTAACATTTACTGGAAAGTCATGGCAGAGTGGCAAAGGGGGGTGGCCTCTGGGGCTCAGATCAGGGTCTGAGACTGACGGGCGATTTTAAGATAGTGGCAACATTGGCATTCCCTTCCCGCCACTACCATCACAAGATGGCCGCGGCACTGAAGGGGAACTGGGCTGATAAGGGGGAGGTAGGGCGATCCTGAAGACCTCATCAAAAGGGTCAGGGGAGTTTTCTACCAGATTTATCTCCTTAGAGGGTGGGGAGAGACAGGCTGGAGTCTCCTCAGTGAAAGTCGTCCAGTGCAGTGGACAAGAAGACCTCACAGTCGGGGTGGGGACAGGAAGAGAGGACGGGGACCCCTTAGTCTGTCTTGGGGGGCCCTCCTGGGGCCGTCCCAGGGAGAAGCAAGCTTTGAGGGCAGATAGGGTAGGATAAACCCCCAGCGGAGGGTCCTCTCCTGAATTAATTTCTCTCTTTTGGACCAGTCGTTCAACCGGATCCCATGTGGACCAATCAAACAAGTTAGATGCGGGGAATCAGCAGGCTGCCCAAATCAAGGTATCCCAGGCCTTTTCGGCTTGCGTATCAGAGACTTCCAGGCCTCGGCTTTTAAGCACGTATCTCAGCACTTTCAGCGCTGGCTTATCATGTTCAGAGTGAGGTTGCCCCATCTTTTCAGGCACACCCTTACCTTGACCTCGATTAGCCCGGCTCACCAGCAGCTTTGGTTCACCGCTTCCTTCCACAATGTCCCTGTTCAGACGCCACTTGTTGGGGTTTTTAGCCTCTCGCATCCCCACTGGCCGGAAGGGGAGAAGGAGCGAGGCACGTCCCAACCAAGGCGGCCGGGGAGGTAAGGGTCCGCTGACTACCTGTTCCCAGCCCTCCCCAGGGAGGACAATCAGATGGGTCAGGGAGACCAGTCGCAGCCGGAGCTCGTTTATGTAGGAAGTACACATGGTAATATAGAGTGGCAATGACAATAGGGAGAGGAGACGTCAGAGAGAGAGAGAGAGAGAGAGAGGGAGCGGGAGAATGAGTTCATGTGGGCAATCCAACCATATAAGGAGAGGCCCATAAGTGGTCTAAGGGTCAGTCATGAGGGCTGCGGGTGGCTGCTCTGATCACGTGCACACAAGTGGCCACCAAAAAGCGAGGCCTCAGACTGATGTAATCCCCTGAGGTGTTGCCCCACATTTACCATACTAAACAAAATAGTGTAGTAATAATTTACATAAACATATATGGTATGCTACATATTTTAAGTATTATGAACATGAATTAAAATACACAAAAAGTGGTTTTGGAGCAGCGACTCAGCAGTTGGAGTGCTTTCATGACATGTGCAAGAAACCAGGTTCAAATCCTAGCACCACATATACAACTAATTCTCAGAGAAACAAAGGCCAAAAGAAAAACTAAATAAACATTGAGTCTCTCTTCCTCTCTCTCAGTCTCTCTCTCTCTCTTAAAAAAATTAAATAAAATAAAACTCACAGGAGGCTGTGGCTGTTTTCCTGTGTAAATGCTGCACAGTCTTATTTAAGATACATGAGCATCCTGGATTTTGGTACTCCAGATTCATCTGATGCCAATCTAGGAAGGGTTGAGGGAAGACTGCAGAGTACTTGTATATTATCATTTTAACATATTTTAAGATTCTATTTGTTTTCTCTTTTCAACATTTTTCAAGCTATGTTAACAGTATGATTGTTTAGTTTTCATAGATTTCACACATTTCATTATTTATAAATAATAATTCTGCTATATTTAAATTTCATTGAAGAGTGTTTTGAGACAAAGAGATTTGCCATAAACATTTCCATGTAAAAAATTATTTTGTTAAATGAAATTTAATCTTTAAATTATGGTTGAAATCTAAATAGTTATTAATTTCATGTTTTGTGATATGGCTTCATAGACAATGTGCTATAAGTTTGACTTTTTAATATATTGAGATTATCTTGGAATTATAGCAGATGGTGGTGTTTGAATGTCTCATGGGACTTTCTATTTTACATACATAGCATGTATATTCTGACAAACATTTAAAGATAAAGTACGTCCTTCTAATTGCTTTGCATCCTTGTCCTCTCTCAAATATTGAGGTGAAAAAGGCATATTTTGCTTGTGTATTACCATCAAATTTTTCATCATATCCCTTCTTTAGAATAGTTATTTACTACAATTATTAAATGCATATACTCTCATACCCTAATATGTCCTCATATGAATTGAAATAGGTAAATCGTTTGAAAACTCTTAGCATCATTGAAACTTTTTCTTCTTTTGGCTTTGATGAGACCACATCCTTCTTTGTCTCCACTCTGTTTCTGTCCAGTGGCAATCTCTTGTCATCTTTTTTTTTTTCATGTATCTTCTTCTAATTAATCCCTACACATGAGTTTTACAGGGATCAATCCTAAGCCTTACCTCTTTTTTGGTCCTTTCCTATCCCTGAATGATATCTTGCTCTCATGACATCAGTTATGGTGAATATTCTAAGAGCTCCACATTCCACTGCAATTTGGATCTACTTCCCATGTTTCAAACCAGTACATACAAATCTTACTTGATATTCCCACCATGTTTTATATACTTTGCTGAAAATATCTCAATTTCCAATTTATTGCAAGTGAAGTAGTAATACCTACTTTACAGGTTGATAGAGCAATAGATCACAAGAAAGTACTTCAAGCAATCGTCAGATATATGAATGATATTGAATTATATGATTAGCTGTTCTTAATCAAAATTAATTAAGCATATTTGGGTAACAAGGGTCAGATATCTGAGAGAGAATAAGGGAAGAAACAGTTGAGCATATCCTAGACATAGTAGAGGAAAACATAACCAGTCTGTTGTGCAGAATTAAGTCAAATCCAATTTCTAAATTCTCTAGCTATAGAACGTGTTACACTAGTGAACTTTAAAGAAACGTTTCAGGTTTAAATTTGTCTTTTTTTTAATGAATGGTGAAATTTCAAGAATGCTTAAAAACAAATGAATTCAAGGAGCCAAAATAGCTAATTCTGAGTGAAACACTTTAATGTTCATAGTATGTGTTAGATACCTTAGGGATTTCTGGACTCCCTTGTTACTGTGACATGGGCATTGTTGAAATGAAGTCTCCAATCCAGAAGTGGAAAACATATGAAAAGTTAGAAACTAACTTTGAATTGGAAAGTTTACCATTTTACATTGCAGTAGCGAACTGCTAGCTAAGTAGTGAGTCTTAATGAACTTGTACTTGCAGAACATGGATGAGAAAAAAATGTTCATCACTGTGTGCTAATACCTAGGATTTTCGTGGTTTTATTTCTAAGGAAGAGATTGCGTACTGCATGTTATATCATTCCTGTTAATGTTTTCTCCAGTGGTCCCTGAGTCATAATGGAGAAATCTGTATTTTCATCTCTCATTTGTTCAAAGAGCATTTACAACAAAACAATGCCTAGGGAAGATTGTATTGAATCAATGTTAATCACCTCATTACACCATTTTTGTGGAAAATACATTGGAATTTAGAAAGTGATTGCTAAGCACTTGAAATTTCTGCGTAGAAAATTAAAATGATCTTGGGGCTGGAGTGGTGGCTGAGCAGTTATGGCGCTTGCCTGGCAGGCACAAGGACTCGAGTTCGAATACCTGCACCACATACAGGACGAAATGTTGCATCTACATGAAAAAAAAAAACTAAATAAAATTGATTCTCTCTTTCTCTCACTGTCCCTCTTTCTTAAAAAAAAAAAAAGAGAGAGAGACAGAGAAAGAAAATTAAAGTGTTCTCAAAATGATCCAGAACGGTTTATAATAAACCATTTGAGTTGGTTATATAAAGAAAAGATCAATTATAACTCACACAGTGAAATAATGTTTTATTTTAATTCCCACAAATAAACTGGAAATGAAAGTGTAGAGTGGCTGGAGCTGTGGATGTGCAGTTACAGCATTTTCCTATGCGTGCAGGATTCAGGCTCAAACCCCAGCACCGCCTATACAGTGAAGTGTGGGAGGAAAAGAAACCACATGAAAAACTAATAAAATTGATTCTCTTTTCCTCTTTCTCTCTTTCTCCGTCATTCTCTCTCTTAAAAAAGAAAAATAATCGGAATTGAAGCTTGGGAAAGACAAGACTTGCCGTTGACTTTGACTTTAACATTGAGATAAAAATGAATGAAGCAGATGCAAGTGCTTTACCTATGAGAAAAATTCAGCTACTAACAATTCTTTCATTTGATAGCACAACATTTAAGAAAATTGTAAGAACAGGGAAAAATATTAGAGATGCTTGAGTTTAAAACTGAATGCAAAATACAGTTTTCTTCCTATTCTTCAAACATTAAAGGTTTTCTGTAAGGGAGACAGCTGGCAGTTGGTTCTCAACAATGTATCAAGAAAGTAATTAATTCATAAGACCTTTGGAGCAGGTAGTATCACCACCTGCAATAAGAGCAACAGGAGGCCTTCTGTTGAGGAAGATCTATGTGGTTTTCTTGTGGCTCTTGTTTTTATCTCAAGACATAAATTTTTATTTGAACCTGAAAATTTGTTGTTCTTTCTTGTACTTCTATATGAATTCTCCACAGGAAAATAAAACAAATGGTACCACAATAACAAAGGACAACTGCACTTGTTTTTTTCTTTCCTTTTCTCTCACAAAAGTACTTTTAGGAGTGAGGAACTTGAAACTGACTGGGGTTATTTTTTTTTCCAAAGTATGACTTCTATATTGTTGTATATATCTACTTATGTCTACTTACATATGGGTAACAATATAAAGTGTGACTTCTATATTGGTACATATATTTATATTTATATGTACTTAACAAAAAGATTCCTACATTTTTATAATTTAAAATTGAATATTCATATGGATTATAGAGTTTAATCCAGGTAAACAGAGCAAAAGAAAATTATGGGATAGAAATAAAGAAAAAAAGTACCATTAAAAACTGAAAAAAATTGAAAGCAATACAATTGATGTGTGATTTAGTAGCAGAACACTTGCCTAGCATGCACTAGGACTTAGGGTTGACCCCCAGAACCACAATATACAGTAGTTATAATAACTAAAATATATAATGCAAGAATCAAAGATTGGTTTTGGTAGAAACACCCTTCATTGATATTCATGCAATGTATTTTTTATTTGAATCGCTAAATCAATCAATTAACCATATGATATAATTGGAGGAAATAAAAAAGTTTAAGGTTATTTCCATAGGTTCTTAAGTGTATAAGTTTATAAATTCTGGACAAAAATGAGTCCATTGAATATCTTCAAATCATTAACTGACAAAACAAAACAACCAGGGATCAATGACAGTTGGATAAAATCTAACAAAAGAAATTATTAAATCATTCTTGATAGTCCTTGAAAACATTATGTTAAAAGATGACAGTGAGATGTGTTTTCCCATGGAGTGTATGCCACATTGAAATTCTTTCCAGTCCCTTCCATCACAGGTAAAATGTTTCCAATGACTTATGTATGGATAGTACACAATAAGGCAACAAATTACCCAAATATAATTCTTTGTATCCAAATGCCAAAATTAATTTATGCTAGATTATAGCATAAATAACGTTTTCTTTTGGGTTACATTCCAGATTAGGCAGCAAAAGTAAATTATCAGAACTCCTTCACATTCTTCTAAAAGACTAATACACGACCACTGTGTGATGTCCTCAGAATGTACCACCTTTCCCTAATGCACAAATTCTCACAGTTTTCTATTTATTTTACATTTCCAGAAACTCCTATTACAAGCAAAGAATCAGTCAGGCTTCATGAAAAACACCTAAATTATTCCTCTTGATAAACAGTGCCTACCCAATGCCCATCTATCTTATACCTGTGTTTCCATTTATCACTATCAGAGATTCCCTTTTAAAATACCATGGAGAAAGATCCCTTAGAGTCACAAAACCCTCTATTGAGGCTACTTTCTGCTCAAATTAGTGCCAAATTTTGTTCTTCATATTGCTTGAAAAACATTTTCCCATTCCCAATTTTTATTATGTATACATAAAATGTGAGTATTTTGTGAAATAAATCTAATTTAGTTTTCAGGAAATATTTAAATTTTCATTTTTTTTCTTTTTGCTCTTTGACCACTTCTTGTATCTCTTTCAAAATTCCTCCTTAATTGCTTGCCTGATATTGCTAGAATATTATAATTTCAGTCCTTCCAAATTTTTTTTCTATTTGCATGTAAGGACTTACTAGTCTTCTCAAATGCATATCTTTAAAGTTATTTATAAGAAAAAGTAATACAAACATGTATTTCTTGCCAACACTCTTCCATAATTCCCAAATCATATCTCTATCTATGTATGACAGTTAAATATAGTCTATGTCCTGTTGATTACTTAGACATCTCAAGCATATGTCCAAAAGATCCTGTGGTATACAGATCTGCTCTTCCTATAGTTTTTCTGATCACAATAAAGGGAAGTGTCACCCTTTTTGTTGCAGAAATTATTGAAATTGGGAATCACCTTTGAACAATTTATGTATATCTGATGTCCAGTGCGTCACCTAAAATTCTTGTTTCTAATTCAAAAAATATCTAAAATATTTAGGGTTCGAAAATCCACTGTGATGTAAATAAAAGTGACTGGACCAAGGCAATCCTAAGAAGATCCAGTTCTACCTGTTATTATATCTAGCTATGAAATTAAAGGGTATTCCTGATGAAGATTTGTGAAGATCAGTACAATGGACCTCTACTTAAACACGAGGCAAAATTCTTCTTAGGCCTTAGATTCCTTTGTTTCAAAATAAAGATGCTAACTCTGAATTATAATTTGAAAATAAAATGATGCCATACATCAAAAAAGAAAACAGGAAACGTGGGATGAGGGAGAACTCAAAGGAGTGAGATCATGAAGTGACATCAGTCTTGGCTTGGTTTATCAATATCCATGTGTTTGTGAATGTGTAACAATGATTCCCTCCAATATGTAAGACTATGTTGAACGAATAAAAAAAAAACAGTGCTCATAAAAATGTATGTAATACTGGAAGTTAATATTTTAACAGTAAAGAGAAAATATTCTGCCTACTGTATAATTTCAAATTAATATTATTTAAGCAATTTTATTTTTATATTGACTTCTAAACACACAGTAGTAAATCACACTAATACTTAATAGTAATTTTAATAGTATTATACACATTCAAATTTCAGAATGACTTAATATTACTAATAACAATTTCAGTAGCTACACATTTTATTAGCTGTTAGAATAGAGTTCTTCAGAGAAACAGATCCATGAGGATGTGTTCATGTGTACATATGTATAATCTGTTTACTTTTATATGTTTGTGTGTCTTTTTAAACAGATTTTATGTAAAAAGTTGGCTCACATAATTAGGGCAGCTGAAAAATCCAGACTCAGGAAAGTTGATAGTATAGTTTCATTTTGAATTTAAAGGCCTAAAGATCAGGAAGCAAATGTGTTAAGTTCTAGTACATACTTAAGTCTCAGTATGAGGACAGAAAACCAATACCACAGTTAAAAGACAGTGATGGAGTGTATTCTCCCTTACACTACCTTTAGTTCTACCTCACACTACCTTTAGTTCTACCTCCAGTGGATTTGATGAGGCTCACCCGTATTGGGAAGAAGGGCCATCTCCTTTATTCAGTGGACCAATTCACATATCAATCTCCTTCGGCAATAACCTTACAGACACCTACAGAATAGAAAACAATTTTAGTACCCCATAGTATAGTCAAGTTGATGTACAAAATTAACCATTATAGACATTAAAGTAAAATTTATATTATTATTATAATTAATTTATGATGAAACAGTTGTTTAAAACTGTATTTTTATTTCCCTAACTCTTTAAAGGCATGTGTGATAGTCTTCAAAGCTTTATAAATGATTTATTTTCTGTTTTGTGAAAATCTGCATACTATTTGAATGACATTTTGTAGAGTTTCAACAACACAAAAATTGCACATGGTAATTTTTCCTATTTTGCTTATCACTAGCAAACAAGGTAATTATGCTTAATACCAAAAAAGTCTTAAAAATAAGAGTTCTGATATTTTTCTAAACAGGAGAGAATGAGTAGTTTATGCCTATAATATTGTATCATAATTCATCAAAACTGTGAGGAAATATATACATTTAAACATGCATTTAGTCAATTACCAGCATTTTATTTTGGGAAAAAATACAACTTGAGAGACAAAAAAAGGTAATTTCATGACAAATTAATATAATTGAGGGGCTGGAGTGGTGGCTCAGTGGTTTTGGCGCTTGCCTGGCAAGCATGAGGACTCGGGTTCAAATCCCAGCACCAGGTACGCAGCTAAGTGTTGGAGCAACTGAGGTCATGTGAAAAACAAATAAAGTTATTTCTCTCTTTATCTGTCTCTCTCACTGTCCCTCTCTCTTTAAAAAAAATATATATAATTGAATGTAGATGGCATAGAGTGGTTTTTTATAAGTAGAGCTTTCTTCTTTTAGGAGAAAAGTAATCATTCCAGAATTATTTCTAATGGACAATTCAAATTATCCAAAATATCAGGAAGGTAATTGTATTAATGAGTGGAGAGTTTTCTTTATTACACATTGATTAGAGTGTTAATTTAACTCCTTAAAGCATTTTAAATCAAAGTATTAAAACTTGCAATCAGCAAAAAAAAAAAATCAGTTTCAACATTACAGAAATCATTCATTGCTAAGCTTATACACTGTAGGTTCTCTCTGTCCCTCTCTCTCTCTGTTTTTCTCTTTCTCCTCCCTTCTCTCTCTCTCATATTTCTTGGGGTGTACGTGTGTGTGTGTGTGTGTGTGTGTGTGTGTGTGCATGTTGTACTAGGATTGGACCCAGGGTTGCTCTGTTACTGAATTAACTCTCCAGTCCTGTTTTAGTTTCTGCTTGGAGACAGGGCCTCACTATGTTGCTGAGACAGACCTCAATCATGTGATCCTATTGACTCAGCCTCGCAAGATGCTTCAATTGTAGGCGTGCACCCTGAATGTTTTCTTACTAGAGAAAAACGTGGAAAGGGAATCTGAGATGATATTTGATAATCTTTGTCACTGTCCATATTCAAACCACCTACCAAACTTCTTTGATTCATCTCCAAAACATAAACCAGATGTGTTTTCTCCATTTCTGATATTAGATTTAAAATGTTTAATCCATGCCCAAATCTTCTTTGGCCTCCATTGCCACTGGTTTTCTAACTACCCCCCTTGAAAACACTGTTTACTAACACATGTAGCTATTAGTGAATAGCAAGGTATCCTAAAACTTAGGGGCTGAAGGGCAGAATGCTTTTTAGTTCTCAGTTTCTACAGAACTGCAAGAAACTTCTAATGACATTGGATGGGCTTTCCAGGGAATTTCAGTGCTTGGCTTAGCACCTACACATGTCTGGGGGTCAGTTTTTGTTGGCCAGTGTAATACAATCTCAGCTTCCACCATGGCCTCTGCTTCATGTGTATTTTCTTTCACCAGGCTACCTGTGTCTTTTCACTATGATCTGAGGGGTTCAAATGAGAGAGAGAAGCTTGCAACACGTCATGAAGTTTAGGCTAGGATTTGGAAAATTGTCACTGCTGTCACATTCAAATTTCACAAGTTTCCACCAAATTTAAGAGACAGAGAAATAGAATGAGATTTGATGGAAGAATTTTTTTTCCCCCAAAGAGAGAAGGACAGTGAGAGAGAGACAGAGAGAATCAGCTTTCATTGAGCTTTTCACATGTCTTTCTGCTCTGTACGTGGGTTGCTGGGATTTGAATGTGTGTACTTGTGCATGCCGGGCAAGCGCCGTAAACATTGAGCCATCACTCCAGCCCGAAGAGGTTTATTTTTGATTCAGAAAGTACTAAGATGAGGGAGTGAGGATGGAGAATTGGAGTTACACTTGTATCATTTGACCAAAACTTTAAAAAAGGTATTTTCAAAACCATGTCTAGAATTATGTTACTAAAATTTAAGTCATTGTACTGCTTAAATCATTTAATGGCTTATAACTAGAATATACTCATTGTGGCTTATATATACTATACTTGTATTTATAAATGAAGTATGTATAACATATTAATTTTTATTATATTTAGCGGCTGTGGCGGGCGGCACCCGGGGCCCACGCCATGCAGGCAGCTTTAAGATGGCGGCTGGCAGCTGGCCAAGCCAAGTCAGCTGACCTCGTGCTGCTCCTGGTTCGTATGCTTGCAATACCTGACCACTTAGAGACAACCAATAGGAGCCGGCAGCAGAGCTTTTTTCCTCATAGCAACAACCTGCTGATTGGGTTACCTGCCATATATAAGTGGTGCAACTTCCTGAATAAAGAGAGAGCACGGGAGATCTCCAGAAGCAACAAGCATGTGCGTGTCGTTATTGCTGCTTCGCCAGTCGAACGCGGCAAGCGGCTTTTAAAATCATATGTACTTATACTAAATCTTATCAAATACAATGTATTCCAAAATACTTTTCATCGGTTCTTTTTTTTTTTTTTTTTTTTTTTTTTTTTTTTTTTTTTTTTTTTTTTTTTTTTTTATTTTATTTTTTTTTTTTAATTTTTTATTTTGAGCAAACTTACAAGATTTTAACAAAATAATATAAAATGTGTATAAAATATGGTTCTTTTAATTATAAATGACTTATGATTTGTTTGACATAATCATAAATGCATGGAATATAATTTGTTCTTATTCAGTCCCCAATTCTTCCCCTTTAGTCTCCTCTTCTCTCCCTCTGAACCTCCATTATTAGTTTTTAAATTAGAGTCTTATAGATGTATAAGATAATATGATTCATTGTGGTATATTTATATATGTACATAGAAAAGTTAGGTCAAATTCATTTTTCTATGTTTTCCTATTCCATGCCTTTTTCCTTCTCTTCATTTCCTTTGGTTTAGTATACTGATTTTTTTCTTCTATTTTTTATCCACCCCCCTTCTTTTGAATCAGCTTCTGCATAACAGAGAATACAGACCTACAATGATTGTTTGTATCTTTTCTGCTCTCATTTTGTTAATTTTAGCAGACAGTTTTCCTATGAGTTCATCAGTATATCCTCAACTTGTCAATAAAAGTACAATACATACAGTAAACTTTCATCAGTTACTGCAAAATAAAAGAATGCATTAACAATTAGTATACAGATATTTCATAAAGCTTTTCAGGAACACATTGGTTGAGAAATATAATACTAATAACAGTATTTGATATACATATATGCCTCATTTTTCCTGTGTTCCCTAATTAATCTAGATTGACATTATGGGGAAAACAAAATAGAGTTGAATTTGATGGCATTCCAATTTATTAAATTCCATCTTTTATGCAACAATACATGCATAACTTACATGCCCTTCCCCAAAATCTAGACTACTGGGAAATTTGATATCATATCACAGTGAGCATTTACTGTTCTTAAATATTGGAATGCGTCACACCAAGTACCATACCTCCTTTTATCTATAAATACTACACCAAATTTTGATTGGGTCCAATAATGGAGGGAAGATTATAGGCTCAGTTGACAAAATTGAATCATTGGCAATTAGCTGTACAAAATATTACTTTTAAATATACTGAGGTTGAGAACTGCAGTTTTAAAGTGTTAGCAATGATATATTTATGTACATCAGGATGAAAGTCCATAGTTCATTCAACTTCTTGAATGATCTAAATAAAATCATGTGCCTATGTGTGCGCATGTGTGTGTAGGAAGAGAAAGGAAGAGAGAAAGAATAAATGACTGAGACAGAAGAGCAATACAAAACACATAAATAGGTGATTATTAATGATCATCTGGGTAAAGGCTTGAGCAAGTTCTTTGTAATATTTTCTTACAATTTTTCTGTATATTTGACCTCTTTCTAAGTAATATTCCATACAACATATGCGATAGATGAAGGCATAATTTATACCACTATAACCTCTATCGTCTTCCTCCCACCTCAAGCCTGTGTGTCTCACCTCAAATACATATCTCCTTCATGCCCTGTGCAGGCTTGCACACATATTAAGACCTGACTGAACAGATATTGTTTGAGTAGGACATATTCTGTGGATGTTCTTTGGAGTGACGTGCATGAATAAATGCTAAGTAGTAAAACTGAGTGTTGTTTTTCAATTACTGCTAGAGAGGTCCTTGTAGTTTATAGTCAGATACTTTGATATATCAGAACTTGGTGTGTAGGTGCTACTTGTAGGTGCAGTAGATCTCACTGGGGGATGGAAGGCAAGCCACAAAAGTGTAATAAACCCTATGCCTTGTGCTGACTTTCTTTAATTACAGATTATCAATATCAGTACATGAAGGCAAACATAAATGTTGGAGTCTTTTAGGAAGTACTTAACATTTTCAGCTATCCTTTAACATTTCTTACCTAGAATAAAGAAGTACCAAGTATATACTTTTTGGCTTAACAAACTCTATAGCAATTCCAACCTGTAATACATATCTATGAATCAAAACCAACCTATGTGTGGCTGGAGCGGTGGTTCCGTGGTTGCAGCACTTGTCTAGCATGTGCGAGGACACCACCTCAAACCCCAGTATCACGTACACAGCAAAATGTCTGAGCAATGGAAGCCATTGCATCAGGCTAAATAAACTAAATAAAATTGATTCCTTCTCTCTCACTGTCCCTCTCTCTTTAAAAAACATCAACCTATGTATTTCAACTTTTGCTTAATTTGTTGACTGGAGTACAGTATAACTGCAGAGCATTAAAACCCTGAGATATTTGTTGCTGTTTATCATCAGGATATTTTTTCTGTACTCAGATCCAGCTTCCGCTTATTTTTTGTTTTCCTGATCACTTCTCTCAACACAGTGTCTTCAATATCGTCAATCTATCCCTGTTAGACTTTCTTCTTTTCATCCAGGTGTATCGCCATCATAGAACAGTTTAGCCTCTATTGCACTAACATCAGTTCCTTTCATCTTAAGGTTTCTATCAATTACACACTATGCTGCAAATATATGTTCACAGATGGAGCAGTTGGAAAGCCCAGCTGAGAAGCAGGAAGTCACGGATTGCTGGCCAAGTTTTTTTCTATAGGTGATTAGAGCTAACAGTGTGGCACAAATGTTTTCTACATAAGATAATTTGATAAAAAAAACTTTTTGATTCTCAGCTGAGGGCACTAGAGCAAAGCAAGATGAAGTGCCTGGTTTCCATGCCAAATAAAAACGATCTATAGCTGAATAAATAGTATAATTGCTGGTACGTAACATATGTGCCCAAGGTATCTTCTGACCCATAAGAAAAGTTTGAGTTTAGTCTATGCTTCTTATAATATAGCTAGACATGTGGCTTATTGAAATCAGAATTTCAGTGGTTAAGAAGAGACCCCAGATATCAGTCATTCTGTTCTATGTTTGAGATGCAGAGATTTGATATATTTATCCAATACATTTAACAGAACATTTCCTTTAGCTGAGATAAAAGAAATAGATTATTTTATTTATTTGTGAAGTGATCATTTGAATTTTTCTAATGCTTTACTATAAAAAGGAACAATTTATAATACATGACAGTTTAGAAGGTTTGTAGCTTTATTAAAGAAAACCTTTTTTAAGAAAAAGGTATGATCGATAGTATGTCTTTTAAATGTTTTATAATTTTAGTGTCTTGTACCTATGTTAGACTTGATACATGTTTATAAGATTCTTTAATTCAGTATTTCAGTCCTGTAAATTACATAATAAAAGTCTTCTGTTTCCTAAATGGTAAGTACTTCTAATTGTTGAGATACATGATTCGGAAATGTAAAAGCATTGGAAAATTAATGGCTCTCTGAAATAAGGGAACACATGTCCTGCACTTTTAACTGTGTTTTTAAGACGCACTAATATATTTAATCTTTCAAACAGCTATGAGAGCTTACAATGTTCAAGATGCAATTTGATTATTTAACTGTGAAATTGTCCAAATAATTATTAGAAGATAGTCATAATCAAAGATATTTCAAGTGGTCCATTGAAGGATCTTTTATACAAGTTACCTCTTTTCAACTCTTTGGACATGAGCTAATAATTATTTATTTCCACAAAGTGTATTAATTTAAAAGTGAAAAAATATGTGTTCTGGACTCATGGTTTAAAATGGCATTTTCTTTAACTCAGTACTACAGTTCAGATCTGAAGTGTCAACTAAAGGTTCAAGTGCTAAAGGTTTGCTTGTCAGTCTGTGACATTATTGGGAGGTGGTGGAACATCCAGGAAGAAGTAACTTAGAAATAGAAATAACTTAGGTCACTTTGAACATGCATTTTAAGGAAGTACCAGGACTCCATGCCCTCCTCTTTCTCTCTTTGTTTCCAGGAAACCATGAGGTGTGCATCTTTGCTCTACCATGCATTTTCCAACATGATGTTCTGTCTCAGTATAAACCCCAAAACAATGGAACAAGCACATTGGACTAAAATTTCTGAAACTCTGAACTAAAATACATACTTTCTCCTTTAGCTTATTTTCTCAGTCAGTGATTTTGTCATAGCCACGGAAAAATACCACACTAAAACTTGGAGAATTTGGAATTATGTAATCATATTTTATTCTTTAACTGTGGAATGTGGAATTCTTTAACTGTTGGAATGTGACTCTCTGTTGGGAGGCAGAATAGAATCACTACACTAATCTTAGGTGTGGTCTGGGTTGAGGATAGCAGACATTATAACCACACACCAATAACCGACTTCCTCTTCTGAGAAACACAGAAGACTATGTTTCCCAGGTGTCTTGAAATTAGGTAGGACTTCATTCTTTAAAAAAAAAAACAAGAAAAGGAGAAGGAGGAGGAGGAGGAGGAGGAGGAAGAGAAGGAGGAGGAGGAGGAGGAGGAGGAGGAGGAGGAGGAGGAGGAGGAGGAGGAGGAGGAGGAGGAGGAGGAATAATAGAAGAAGAAGAGGAAGAAGAAGAGGGAAGGGAAGGGGATGGGGAGAAGAAGAAACAACAAAACACAAATGGAATGCATGGTTTCTGGGCTAAAGTGAATTGGAAGCCACATGTGCATCATGCAGTAGAAATGGACTGAATTCATGAATCTATGACAAGATAAGACTTCAACTAAATAGACGGCAACTTGCATTGCCAGATCAACAGGTGAGAATTTCTGGGCTGGAACAGTGGCTCAGCGGTTACAGCATTTGCCCAGCATGCATGAAGACCTGGGCTTGTACCTCAAAACCACATACACAACTAATGCTGGAGCAATGAAGACCTGATGGAAAACTAAATAAATTAATACTCTCTCTTGCACTGTCCTTTTCTCTTTAAAATAAATGAGATTTTTTTGTGTTAAGTCACTGAGGATTGCATATTTCAGGGTCACTCCAGGATGAAACAGCAAATCTTATGCACTGTTTGATCTTAAATCTCATAGATGACAGTTAGGTAAAGGAAAACAGAAAAGAATTAAGAAAAGTATTCAAATATTGGTAAGTAAAATGTTAGTCTTATGAAGACATAAAGTCAAATGGTAGACAAGTCTAAATTTTTAAATAATTGTCAGGAGTAGATATTTAAATATGACAGATACATTGTTTGCCAAAAATGATCAGATAGGGGCTGGATTGGTGGCTCGGCAGTTATGGCCCTTGTCCAGCATGCATGAGTATATGAGTTGGAACCCCAGCACCCAGGTACATATGAAGTCTTGGAAAAACAAAGGCCACATGAAAGATTAAATAAAAATCGTTTCTCTCTTTCTCTCTCTCACTGTCCCTCTCTCTTAGGAAAAAAACTATCAGATAGAGAAATAAATGATTTTTTTTTCTTTTTTAAAATGTTCAGTTGTAGATGAACAGAATCTCTTTTCTTTTTTATTTATTCATTTTTATGTGGTTCTAAGGATAGAACCCAGTACTTCAGACACTGAGCTATACCCCAGCCCCAAGATATTCTTTTCTTGCAAAAAAAATGTTTGTTATTCATTCCCAACTATTTGAGCTAGTAGAAAAATATGTCTAAATACAGTGTTTCCCCTCTTAGAGATGTTCACTAGAGTCTTTTTAAAATCTGTTTAGCATATTAGTTGACAAGTTTTTTTGGAAGAAGTTACCATAGATATATGTTTATTTAGTAGAAATTATATGCATTTCTACATTCCCTTCCCTTAATAGTTTCCACAATAGCAGTTTGATTTAATATTAAATTAATTATTGTATATTTTGTAGGTTTGTTTTTTCATGTTGCATACTCTGAGATAAAATTTAGTTTGCATGGTATTTTAAGCATTTTGTCAATACATGTGCAAGGGAAGAAAAGTAAGCAAATTGAGCCCAGGAACCAGTTGAGCTTCAAAGTAAGTCTGCCACCTATTTTAGTTGATCTCTTGGGGAAACTTTGTAGTAAGAATGCACTTTCAAATTTTTCTATAGTTAGGCTGAAATGGCTTTCTATTGTATACCAATCTATGATTGGATGTGGCCTGCCAGGGAAGGCAAAACAATTTGTTAGGACCAAATGTGCTTCACCATATTACCACAATGTGCAAAGTACTTAGAACAAAGCAAAACACATCATAAATAATTATTTTTCACAGTATGAAGCAAAATACATATTCCCTACATTAATATTTTAATTACTTTAACATTCAGCATGGATACTATAAAAATTATTTAAATTTTTAAAATATCTGTCAATGGTTTAAATATCATCTAATTTTTACTGTTAGAAGCTTGTAGTATAGAAAGAAGTCATTATAATTGGTTTCTTCTCTTTTCAGTTTCACAAACCCTGAACTCAGTGATTGATTAGAAAGTCCCTCGTGTTTTGGAGCCAGAAAAAAAAAAAAAAAAAGTATTTTAAGAAAAAGTTAAATAAAAAACATGATTTATATATTTAAAAAATGACTTCTAGATGATTTATTTGAAAGAAATCTGAGTGTGGCAGTCACCTGTGGAGCTTTTCAATGCTTTTACTTTAAGGCAATCCCTTGGAACATCCTGCTAGCAGTTACTCAAGGCAGAATATGTCTCATCTGAATGGTCATTCCATTTTTCAATCTGACTTTAGACTCGATTCCAGCAGTTTTTCCCACAGAGAATTTCTCTGTGCAGTCACCTGGCTCCTTCAGGCAAGATTTTGTGACTAGGTACATTTAAGGTTTATTCAACTATAATTAGTTTTAGAAGATTTACTTGGACATCGGAAAACCTCAAACATGCATGGGATAAAAACTCTGAAAGTCAGGTCTCAAAACACCCTCGCCCTCTCGATTCTGTGAGTGCGGCTACACTAAGTTTAACAGCTTCTCCGTTTGGAGTTTCAAGCTTCATTCCTGAAAGAAATTCATGTCTGTAGGTTCCATGCACCCACACATCCCGCTTCCTTGGGTTTGCAGTTGGGCAATGCAAACAACAAATCCCACAGGGTCATAAAAAAGGAACTAATCTGTTAACTTCTCATTTCCTGTATAATGTATTTAATACAATCCATGAATGAAATCCAGATTTGGTCTATCACTGCAATATAGAAAATACAATTTTGGAAGAAGCAAACATTCTTAAATGAACTAAATATCACTATTTTCTGAGTCAATTATATTAAAAATGTATATTTTACTATCATGTATAGCTAAAAAGAACCAATAAAAAGATGCATATGAACTTTACTCAAGCAATTTCTACAAATTTAATCAATAAAAATACTCAAGAGAATTTATAGAAAATATTCAAAACAACATTTTCTTAATGGGAAAAGGCAAAGGCAACTGCTTCTTAGAATGTGAATTTTGTTTTTCTTCATTTATCCAAAAATACAGTATTCTGCTTACAATACTAAATTAGATATATGTGATAATCAGAAGGAATTTTTAGTGGTGAAATGTGATCCAAATATCAAAGTATATTAAATATTTCATATATTTATTAGTGTGTGTGTGTACATATATATGTAAAGGTATGTAAATTTGCATGTAACTTGATGTTTTCTGAGAAAATCAACAAGGGATTATTGGAGAGTAAACTTAAGTGCTTATTTCTTATTTATCACTGAAAGTATATTTTAATGTTATATATTTTAGTAGCATATTAATATAATGTAAATGATACATTCTACTATAAGAATTCTTAATACTTGGGCTGGAGCGGTGGCTCAATGGTTTCGGCGCTTGCCTGGCAAGCACGAGGACTCGGGTTCAAACCCCAGCACCACGTACACAACTGAGTGTTGGAGCAGCTAAGGCCATGTGAAAAACTAAATAAAGTTGTTTCTCTCTTTCTCTGTCTCTCTCACTGTCCCTCTCTCTTTATTAAAAAAAAAGAATTCTTAATACTTTATCCAAAATGTATAGTTATTAATATCAAATTAATTGTATAAAAATAAATTGAAATGCGAAGAAGCATATACATACCAAATAAATGAAGTACTATAAACAGTTAAAAAATATGTATGTACCAACCATGTTCAGGACTTATTTAGGTTTGACATTTTGAACAAATTAGAATAAAATTTGCATTAAAAATAAGGCCAAAAGCACTGTAATGGTGACTTGGCAGTTTCAGCACTTGCCTGGCATGCATGGGAATGTGGGTTCAAACCCTAGCACCACATACATAGGAATCAAATTTACAAGGTATCCAATTAAAATTTTTCAGGCAAAAAATGAAAGAAAATCTAATTCAGAGTGAAAGTAATCACGAATATCTTAAAACATATTCATTTACCTATTTTCAAAATGTCAGAATAAAGTTTAGCCTGTTTATATGCGTGTAAGGTATAAAAAAATAATCCGGTTAGTACCTGTAATGTCTGCAAAGAAAAAATGAACTTGTATCATTTGATATTATAGTAGTTACAGTTAGTGAATTTGATTACACAGCAATAGAAATTATCCAAATAAAATACACAAAGAAAAAGAAACTAAAAATAGAACAAAATAGGGATGAGTTGTAGGACAATTTAAAATATAATAAAGTACTTCCTACAAATATTTTTGAAGAAGAGGGGTGAAAAGAGTCCAGAAAATCACACTCCAAGAAAAAAAAGGACATAAACTTTATTAATTAGATGCAACATATAGTTCTACTACTCAAGGTACTCATAGAAACCCCAGAACAAAAAATGTAACACAAAAGCATGTTCTAATCAAATTATTCAAAAGCACTTTCAAGGAGAAAAAATTAAGGTTAAAAGCAAGAAAAGAAAAAGAAAATAGTAGGCAGAGAAATCATAAAACATCATCAGATTTCTCATTGCAAATAATACACCATAGAATTCAATGTAGTATCTCCTTTAAAATGGTGAAAGAAAAAATATGTCAATCTAAGGTTAAAATTAGATAAAAGAAACATAATTCAAATTTAAGGCAGATAAAAAAAACTTTTCAGATACAAAAATCTTGAAAAATGGTCAACCAAAGAACTGAACTAAAAGAATTGCTAATGATACCTCTTACATCATTACAAAACCAATAATGATGGCAGTTCTGAATCTTCACAAATAAAGCACCAACTATTTATATAAGTGAAAACAATGAGTTCTTTCTTATTACTTTAATTAATCCAAATATCATCCAAGTCTGAGAAACTGTTATATTCAAGAGGAATATATAAGATAAGATTATTTATTGACTTCAATGTGGTAATCTGGATTATATTATAGAACAGAAAAATGGAAGAAGTTGAAAACTATGAGAACTTCAATAAAGGATAGACTTTAGATGATAGTGTATCCTGATTGGTTCACTAATTGCTACATATACATATATCAAAATATTAATAATAAAAAAACTATACAGGGCTGAGACTTTACTATATTTGATTTTTCTGTGTATATGAAATTTTTTATAAGAGTACCATTTTGCAAAAAACAAAATGTCTTTTTATATGTCATGATTGTTAACTCAAAAATCATCAATGGAATCTACAATAAAGACCTTAGAAGTATGAAAGAGAGGGAAAAAGCAACTTAATAATGAGACACAATGAAAGAATATGTCTGAGGTGTCAGAAAACACCACATTAAATCTCATTAATATCTACAATTGATGCATGTTAATAAAAATACAAAGAGGCAAATAAAAATATTTATATAAAACCAATGAACATGTCAATGAAGGGCAAAAGAACTAAAGAGACAGTACTCAAAAGAAAATGTTCAACAAATATATATTTTATTAAGAAATTTATTTGTTGAACAATCAAACATGCTTCCAACGAAAAATATAATATACATAATATATAAATTCTGAATATTAGATTTATCCCCCAAGACCCCCCAAATTATCCAACCTTATCCCTCCCCCTCCCTCCTTCCTGAATCATCTCTGCAAATGCCTTAGTTTGTATGTCATTACAACTTTTCCAGATTTAAATCATGAGAATTGACCTCCTTTCTCAATGTCCAGGGTCTAGCTCCAGTCTCCATGGATGAATGAAGACATTTGATTCTTGGTTGTCTGGGTTATGCTGATTTTACTCAGCATAATTTCTTCCATAGCCATCCATTTACCTTCAAAGGTTGCAGTATCATGGATTCTAATTGCTGAGTAAAACTCCATGGTATATATGTACCACAGTTTTTGGATCCATTCATCCAGTGAGGGACATCTGGGTTGTTTCCGTAATTTAACTATTGTAAATTGAGCTGCTATAAACATCGATTTTGCTGTGTCACTGTAATGTGCTGATTCTAAATCCCCTGGAAAAATACCCAGGAGAGGAATAGCAGGATCGTATGGTCAATATTTCTAGTAATCAGGGAAATGGAAATCAAAACTATTGTAAAATTTCATCGCACTCCAGTCAGAATGGCAATTAACCAGAAAACAATAAATATTGGCAGGGATGTGAAGGGAAATGGTTACACTCATACATACTTTGTTGGCGGGACTGCAAATTGGTGCAACCACTATGGAAAGCAGTATGGCGTTCCTCAAAAAATTAAGAATGGAACTGCCATATTACTCAGCTATCCCACTCCTTAGTATTTATACAAAAGAATTACTACTTTGATACAAAGACATCAATATTTATAGCAGCACAATGCAAAATAACTAAAATACCCATAAATAGTTAATATGATAAGAAGCAATGATACCATTGTACACAATGGGGTTTTAATTAGCCATAAAGAAGAATGGAATTATGACTTTTGTGGGTAAATGGATAGAACTGGTGAACATCTTGTTAACTGAAATTATCCGGGTTCAGAAAATCAAGGGCAAATGTTTTCTCTCACATGCAGAAGCTAGAGCAAAATAAGTGGAAAGGGATGGGAATTGGATATCATACAGACAGAAGGAAAATGAGATAAGAAGGAGAATGAGGGTTAAAGAAAAGGGACAAGAAAAGGGAGGAAATGTATAATGAGTTTGACAAAATCATGCTTATAGGCATCATTATACTACAGTGAATGCCACTTTTGTAGATCAATAAAGCATAAATCAAAAGTTAATTAATTAAAGGGTAAAAGGAAGATCATTAAAGTACAGAAAGGAGAAAAGGGAAAGGATAAAGGTGGGGGGCACTAGTGACTGAAAGTATTAAATCAAATTTCATGCATGTATGATTTTGTCAAAATGAACCAGTCTATTATGTAGAACTATACTATTCTAATAAAAGAAAAAAAGAACTGTAAAGTTAAATCAATGATATTAACATTATGATGGCAAGAAAAAAATACATAGAAAATTTGTTGAATTACTTATATAGATTATTTCCTGAAAAATACTAAACATTATCTATATAAATAAATAGATAGATACAGCCAGTCCTCTATACATCTGTGAGTTGTACCAGGTGAAGATGAAAAAAATATTTTAATTGTATCAGTATTGAATATGCACAGGTTTTTACTTGTCTGTATTCCCTAACACTATTTCATAACAGCTATTTTATTCCATGCACATGGCATTAGGTATCATACATAATGAGAGATGATTTAAAACATGCAGTAGAATGTGCATTGACTATATGAAAATACTGTAACATTTCTTTTAACACCCTTAAACTTTCATGGATTCAGGTATCTGACGGGGATCCTCATAGAACCAATTTTTCAAGTTATCCATGGATGGGAGGACTTCTCACTGTGTCAATGAGTTTGAACTCTGAGTTTTAAGACACCAAAGCATTTTCCTGCAGTTTATATATGCTATGTAATCACGATCAAAACACCAATGTACTTACTTTAGAAATTAAAAATCTGATACTAAAAATAATTCAGAAATAAAAACTTAGTTGAATAAGCTAAACTATTTTGAAAAATAGATGGAAACTCCCTGCATAAGGGAGATATGTGGCTAGGTGCTTAAGACAGCATTTTACTGCCAACAACTTAAACACAACATTCCATGGATCCGATATTGAGCCTAGAAATACATCTACTTGATCACTTGATTATCAACAAAGTTAAAAGACAGTGCACTAGAATAAGTATATAATAGCAAATAGGATCAGGAAATCAGGTATACATATGCATATGTATAAATTTTAACCATACCTTTCATAATAAATATAAATTTACTCACAATAGATTATGAAATTGCTGCTTCCATTGCCAGTTATGCCAAGGCAATGGGATAAGGTGCAGGAAAGCCAAGATAAGTGCCCAGACATAAGTGCCCAGAGAGATCATAGGAGACATATGATTTACTGGGAAAAACTTAATAGAGACCAATGACTGCTCTAAGAAGAGTTCAGTGGTGACAGACTTACAGATAGCCCCTCAATCCCTGTTGGCTACTGGCTGGATGAGTGACATGTATCCTTTCCAGAGTTCCCTCAGTTACATGCCAGTCATCACCAAGAAAGGGTTGTTTTAATGTTGGACTGAATAAACACTGACACTATCAGCATTTGATTACTTTGTTTGCTTGTATGACCATCTTCCCAGGGAGCAACTATTCTGGTTTACATACAAGGAAATAGCTTTATACAAATGACACCAGCTTACACTAGTATGTGTAACAGAAAGTCAGTTCCTTCAAGATAATATATTTCTGGAAATTCTGGCTTGGGGTTGCTCTTGTTATTCCCTTATTTTGGATAGGTTTTTGGAAACAGAAAGAGAGCATTCAGGAACATTATGTTTTACAATCATCCTTTTTTTTAAGGATGATTCAGAACCTAACTACAAAATTGAAAGTTACAAGACCCCTGAAAGACAACAAATAGAAAGACAAAACTCTGTGACCTTAAGTTAGTGAAAGAGTTCTTAATTGCAAATACCAAAAGCACAATCCATAAATGTTAGTATAATGTACGCATTGGATTTTGTTAAAACTGAGAATTTCTACTGTTTGAAAGACATTGTCAACAGAGTGAAAAAACAAGTCAGGACTGGGAAAGGTATTTGCATGTCACATGCCTGTTAATGAAATTGTGTCTACAACACATAAAACACTCTTAGCACTTACTAAGGAAACAACCAAATTAAAAATAGGCAGAAGGTTTAAGCATATTAATTTAGAAAAACCATACACATGAAGTGTAAACTTATGGAAAAATATTTGACAGAACTATTCATTAGAGACAACAAAATTAAAATCACAATGTGATGTGGGATATATGTATCTAAAAATAGTTACATCTCATGCTATCTGAGTCTTCCTTGATTCCTTATAATAAGGGAGCCTCAGGATTCATACTTTTTACATGGAGGCTCCACACTCTAAAGTGAGCACGTTCGAAGCAGACATGGAACAGCTGTACTATTTACATAAACAAGATTTGGGACACACACAGTCTTGACATCAGCAGAGTCTACTGGTCAAATTAATCACAGTGCCATACAGATTCAAAGACAGTGGATTACTATCCACCTATTCATAGGAGATGGGACAATCTGCTTTGTGAAAGAGCATGTGAGACCCAAGATAAAGTTACACCAAACTTTGGAAAACATACTCTGTGCTAAAATGCAAACCAAATATTCATTAAATCTGTAAGAATTTACGGCAAATCTGTACATTTTTAAATGGTCAAAAAATGTGCCTTCGAAATAAAAAACCAATAGAGATGGCTGTCAATGAGAAGTAATTACAATGCCAGCTTCATCTTGACATTCAGGGAGAGAAAAAAAATCTGTCCATTCTCACTGTGCAAATAAAGGAATATAGACAGGTATTTTATTCTTGGATTATGATGTTACTAAGGAATTAAATTTGCATTCTTGGATGTATGTCTGCTGTGCAAAGCTTCTTCTTGCAAATGATGAGGGCTAATTTAAAGAATCTATTTTAAAATGGCTAAAGCTGACTTCCTAAAAATTTCCATTCTTCCATTACCAAGTATCACAATATTTTCTCTTTATAGTGCACTATATGTACAAGCTATAAAGCAATATCATTGTCTTTTTCCCTTGCACTCACAATGTCATCTCTACTTGATGCAAACTTTCATTTTCTTTCCTCTTTACAAAAGTGAATATTATACTTTAGTCCTCAAGATAATCATCTCTTCTTTTATCGTCCTATTTTTGGCTAACTTCCACATCAGGGCAACTATGAGATAATATGACCACTCCTAAGTAAGTGATAGTCTTGAGAGCGCTGAGCAGAAAATTGTGCATCCCTATTGGAGACAGAGATTCAGCAACACTTTAGGATCTCTCTTGAGAAAAGAGAAGACACAAATATGTTTGGCTTATTTTGCAAAATTTTAAATTCTGAGTTATACCTGTAATAGTGGTAAGATTCAAGCAGGTGAACCTGCTCTATCTTTGCATGCTAGATAAAACACAAATATCTATTCAGCGTTACAGAGTTTCAGAGACTTGGTTTCTAATTTATGTAACATCAAAATAAATTGAAGTTTTTTCTTGTAATTCTGTCTTTCCTCTGATTGGGTTACTTTTACTATTAAAATCCAAAGTTTTACTTTATATATTTAGATAAAAAAGAATTCAAACATGATAAATAATATTTGAAAATTAATGGTAACATATTTTATGCACTAAGAAAATTGTGTATGAGTAGGGTTGAAGATTAGTTGCATTACTTAGTGGTAAAATAGATGAGAATTAAGAAAATTGATATTCTTTTATTAAATCTGAAGAAAAAAACATGATTTTTATCCTCTAAAATATTAAGAAGATAATTTTTGAATCTCATGCTTATTGAAAGTTTTGGATATAGAAAAAACATTTGAGAACAAATGTGTTGAAGAATGTTTACATCTTTAATTGGAAAAATCAATTTAAACCCATATATCCTTTTTTAATTGGTTCAACATAGTCATACATATTTGAGAAAATTGTTGTTACATATTCATGCATGCATAAGTATTGACAAAATAATTTAAGCCCTATCCTTGTCCAGGATCTCCCTTCACCTTCATCCATTCCCCAATCTTATATCTTCTCTGTATAACTCCCATGTTATAGACAGAAATGAGCATATGCATGTATATTAATTATTGAAATTTCTTAGCTTATATGCCTGCCTGAGTAGTTTGGGTTCTCATGGGAGTAAAGTGTTCCCAGCCATATTGATAGCCCCTCTTTTCCCTCCTTCCTTTTTCCTCCACCTTCATAGCTATGCTCCCCCGACCTTATGTGATACTTCAACTTTGGTGGGGTTTATTAATTAATCATAGCTAACTTTCATCTTATCTTAGGCTTTACTCTAGCTTCCACATATGAGGGTAAATATCCGGCCCTTTGGTCTCTGTATTTGACATAGTTCACTCAGCCTGACTTTTTCCATTTCTATCCAATTAGCAGCAAAACCCTTAATATCATTCTTTCTAACAGCATAGTAGAACTCCATTGTTTAAATATGCCAAGTTTTTTAATCCATTCATCCAGTGAGGGACATATGGGTTGGTTCCATATTTCAGCTATTGTAAATTGAGCTGCTCTAAATATTGAAGTAGTTGTGTCTCTGTAGTATGCCGATTCTAGCTCTTCCAGGAAAATATCCATCAGTGGGATAGCTGGGTTGTATGGTGGTTCCATCCTTTATAAGATATGTCCCCCAACTCATGACTTAAGAGCATCAGAAGCACAATTGCTTATTACTTTCTCAAATTAATTCTAATTATTTATGTATTTTTTAATTCCTTAGAGTAGTTGATTCATGTGCAATAATAATAAATAATGGAGAATGTACTGGGCTGGGGTTACCTCAGTGATAGATCATTTGCTCCTTTGTGGAAACCGTGCATTCAATTCCAAGGATTAGAAAATAATAATAATAATAATAATAATATAAAAAGGTCCCATATATTCTTTTATTCTTAACTCAATTTTCTCCAATGGCAACATCTCCTGTACTTTGGACAATACCACAATTAAGAAATTGACATCAGGGTATGGAGTGGTGGCTCAGCAGCTACAGCACTTGCTTGTCATATATGAGGACACAGGTTCAAAACCCAGCACCACATATACAATGAAGTAGTAATGAAGGCAACATGAAAAACTAAATAAAATTGATTCTTTCTCTCTTACACTGTTCCTTTCTCTTTAAAAAAAGAAAAAAGAAATTGACATCCATGCAATACCCTGAACTTTTGCTAATTTCACATTTAACTTGCATTCATTTCTATGTATGGGTACATGTATCCATGCAATTTTATCATAGATTGATTTATTTGACCACCATCCCAGTATTTTCATCACATTTCTTATAACATTTTCTCCTAATAGCATTACTGAGTGTCATTAATTCTTATATGTCATTAGAATACAAGGAAAAACATAGTGTTGGGATTGAAATATCATTAATAGAAAACAGGGATGCTATAAACAATGATAGCTACAGTACAAAAGAGATTATGTAAATGAATCTTTAAAATTCATATTTGAAGACATTTGTAGTTATAAAAGTGATGTGATAAATTTTGAGTTGGTGAGATAGCTGAGTCATATAGTGATTTCGTTCCTAGTCTTTTGAAGAATCTGCTTCCTGCTTTCCAGAGTGTTTGGACTAATTTGTAGTACCACCAACAATGTATGAGTTTACATTTCTCTCCACACCTTCACCACAATTTATTACATTTGTACTCTTGATGACTGCCATTCTAACTGTACTAACATAATATCTTTTTTTTTTTTAAAGAGAGAGGGACAGTGAGAGAGACAGAGAAAGAGAGAAACAACTTTATTTAGTTTTTCACATGGCCTTAGTTGCTCCAACAATTAGTTGTGTACTTGATGCTGGGGTTTGAACCCGGGTCCTAGTGCTTGCCAGGCAAGCGCCAAAACCTCTGAGCCACTGTTCCAGCCCCATAATATGTTAATGTAGTGTATTTAATGGGTTTTTTTAGTTGTATATGGACACGAGCCTTTATTTTATTTATTTTTATTCAGTGCTAAGGAATGAAACCAGTGCTTCACAAGTGCTAGGCAAGTGCTTTACTCCTGAGCTGTGAATGAGCCCAGTCCTTCTTAATGTAGTTTCAATTTGCATATCACTGGTTGTCAAGGATGCTAAGCATTTTCTTTTTTAACATATTTCTTGATCATTTGTGTTTCCGTTTTTGAGAAATGTCTCCTTAGTTTTTGTGTCCATTTATTGGTTGGGTTTTTTGTGGGTTTTTTGGGGTTAGGTTTTATGAGTTCTTTATATGTACTGTAGGAATAGAATCACCCCATGACCAAGGTATTCCACTTCTCAGTATTTATCTGAAAGAACTAAAATCAGCACACTATAGTGATACAGGAACATCAGTGTTTATTATAGTAGCACGATTCACAAGAGCCAAGTTATAGAACTAGAGCAGTTGCCCATCAACACATGAATGGATAAACAAAATGTGGTATGTGTGTGCAATGGAGTTTTACTGAGCCATAAAAAAGAATGAAAGTATATCAATGGCTGGTAAATAGATGGACTAGAAAACATTATGCTAATTTAAATAACCCAGACTCAGACTTTCAAGGATCTAATGTTTTCTCTAATATCTGGAAGCTAGAGCAAAGTAAGGAAAAAGTGGGGGCAGATCCCAGGGAAATAGAGGGGATATCTGTGGAGTAGTGGAATGAAACTTAGGGGGAGGTAGACAAATGGAGAAAGCGAGGGAATGCAGAATGAAACCAACAAAATTATACTATGTATACATGAATTCCAACTTTATGTACATCTATGAAGAATCAATTTAAAAGGACAATGAAAAAATATAAAGAAGACCAGTAGAGAAAGAGGAATAGGAGGAATGAAGAGTGGAGGGAAAGAAGAAGCACTGGGGACTGAAATGGAGCAAATTATATTCCATGCATGTATGTCAAAATAAACTCCACTATTATGTATAACTATAAATAACTAATAAATAGTTTTAAAGGATAGGAGTATTAATAAAATTCAAAATAATAATCATGAATGATTGTGTCAGTAAAAAAAAATTATTCCCTACTATTCAACTGAGCCATCAATATAAAATGCATAAAAGGTAAATTGTGATTAAAATCGTTAGAATGAGATGTTTACAATTTTTAATAACAAGAGGAACAAAATATATAAATGCTCATTTTATCTTTTTAAAAATTCAATGACTTGCCAGGCACAGTGGTGCATGCCTGTAATCCCATTGGCTCCGGAGTATAAGGCAGGAGAATTGCAAGTTCAAAGCCAGCCTTAGCAATGTAGTAAGTCCCTAAGCAACTTGGTGAGACCCTGTCTCAAAAAAAAAAAAAAAAAGTCTGGGAATGTTGCTCAGTGATTAAGCATCTCTGGGTTTAATACCTGGTACAGAAGGAAAGAAAGAAAAAAAAAAGAGAGAGAGAGGGAGAGGAAGGGAGAAACAAATACGTTAACTTACAAAACCTATATGTAGCATGGCCATAATCATACACATGTGACTTGATTAGATGCACATAATTCAGAATTTATGGAATCCTCCTGCTTGGATTAATATCCTGATGTCACTATCATGAAATTATTAATAATTTTATTTGAGCTTGTCTTGTAAGCAAACTCTGATATGAACAAAACATGCATGTACCATTGATTTATGCAGTATGCATGCCCTAGCTCCTTGCTGCCCTTTTTGCACATAATATTACTGATGCCCAATAAAAAGGATTCTAGTGAATTTGCAATACATGGGAGTTCAGCGTGATTGAAAAGAAATGTAAGGTAAATCTTTCAGTGTAACTTATCTTGCCCTAACTCTGAACCTCGCTGAAAAACACGTTTGAAGTCATGGAAATTCTGTGCTGATCCCATCAATAGTTACAACTAATTAGACAAGAGCATGCATAGCTCCAAGAGGCTGTACTTTCCGTATAGACTTTCTGTATTGACCAGCCGACTTAAATCTTGACATAGATGTAAAGAGAAAAATTGACCAACCCAGAATGATTTTCTTTTCTATCATTTCTACCCATCAGTAATTCAAAAGAAGAGACCTCTAGTAGTATGCTTAATTCAACAGAAGAGACTTCTAGTGGTATGCATAATTATCAAGTTGAAAAATTTTAAATGAAATATAAATGCACATATGAGCTAGAACATTAGATCAATGTAGTTTCTGTGATTTAACAAAGGAGCTATATCTTTTTGTATCTTCATTAAAATCTGGGTTGTACTATATGGATGAATGACAAACTTCATAATAAAAAATTACAAGTTTTATTCATATTTGCATTGCACAAGATGAAGTGCCACTCAAAAATATCATGGTAAATATATAGATAAAATATTGGAAAAATGGAGAAAACTACATAATTAGACATTCTTACCTGTTTCTTGAACGAAGGGCCTATATTTTCATCTTGCACTGGGTTCTATAAATTGTAATCTGATACTTAATACAATAAATTATGAAGACTAAAATGCTATGAATAAGGTTCATTCAAGCAATACAATATTAAACTTACAAAAATTAATAATAGTAATTCACAACATAGACTTACAAACATTATCATTTCAATGTAAGAAGAAAATAACAAGCAAAAGTAAACCTATGAGTTGGTATATTGGAAAAAGGAAGGACCTTCCTCAACCTGATAAAAGGGAATTAAGGGGGAAAATAAAGCAAGATCATATTTAATACAAAAGAATTACTTCCTCAAAGTATAATAGACTATCTATATTCATCTCTGCTATTCAAAATTATAGGCAGATTCTATCCAGTGAAATAAAATTATAAAAATGACAGATTGACATATAGATTAGAAAGAAAGGGGCTACTGGGCTTGGTGATGTGCATCTATAGTCCAGCTACTCGAGAGGCTGAGCCAAGAGGATCACTTGGGCAGAGGAGACCAGCCTGGTTAATATGAGACCTTGTTAAATACATACATACATTCTTAAATACAAGCACACACAAATGAATAAGATTAAAAAAAGAGAAAAACACTGTATTTATAGGCAATATGATTATCTATGTGGAAAATTTTAAAGATGTTATAAAATTTTGTGACTAAGAAGTGAGTTTACCTTTATTGGGACACAATGTTTATTATTATTATGATATTGTAGTTACATACTGTCAATGCAAGAAATGTAAATATAAAAATACATTTATGAATAAATATATTAGAACAGCAGAAACAAACTGTTTAAGACAAGTTTATAGAAAATATATATAACAGCATACGTAACAAAAATTACAAATCATTGTTCGAATATATTACAGAAAACCGAAAGAAATGAAATATAGAGAATGGTCACGTGTGAAGAAATTCAATATTGTTGAAATGTCAGTGGGCCTCATATTCACTACAGATTCAAAATAACATTTCCCCAAATCTCAGGGTTGTTAGGTATAAATCGAATCCTCAATTTACAATTTACATGGAAAATAAATGGCTTTAATTGGGCTATTTTTGAAGTGAAAAATAAAGTTGAAACACTTTCAAATTATAATTTCAAAACTTAATGTTCATATATAGTAATCAATAAAATGCGCCATCAGAATATGGTTACATATACAAATTAATGAAATAAATACATATATGGCCAAATGATTATGGTCAAAGTTCTACCAGAGTAATTTATTGGAAAATATAGTATTTCCTAATCTTTTCCTAAAAGTATTGAATATTTATATAAAAAACTAAATTTCCACTTTTAAAACATATTATGTAAAATAATTTAAATGGATCTTATAATTATAAATGATTGCTAAAATTGTGAAGGTTTTTGAAGAAGTGCTGGGAAAAAATCCAACTCTCATTTGGCAAAGATTTATTACATAGGACATAAAAACACAAACAATAGTAGTAAGAAAAGTTTGGTGGGAGCTCATTAAAATTAAAACATTTCCTTACCAAAATAAACTGACAGATAAAAAGGCACCCTACACACCAGAAGAAAATATTGTATATAAAGTATGTAATATAAAAAGTATTACAACTCCATAAGAAACCACTTGATTTTTAAAAAATGACAAGTGGCTGTTTTATCAAAGAATATGTATGTCTGCGTGTGGGTGTGTGAGTTTGTGATAAATGCACACATAAAAACCAATCAAAAATTTTAGTCATTAAAGAAATGCAAACTAAAACAAGGCAATGCTGCCAGGCACCGTGGCACGTGCCTATAATCCCAGGGGCTCATGGGACTCAGGAAAGAGGATCACAAGTTTCAACCCAGGCTTTCTACTGCTACCGTAGTGAGGCCCTAAGCAACTTAGCAAGACCTCTGTCTCAAAAGAAAAAACAAAAAGGGTTGAGGATGTGGCTCAGTGTTTAAGTGCTGCTGGTTCAATTCCCAGTTTCAAAAAGACCAAACCAAACAAAAAATAACAAAAAGTAAGATAACGCTATTACATACACAATCACTAGAAGGGCTAAATTTGAAATGGCAGATTAAATCATATATTGGCAAAGAAACTGAGCACCCAATGTGAGATTACTTTCTTTCATAAAATAACTTTTGTAGTGCACTTGAATAAATTTCTCTATTTCTGGAATTTCTGGAAATTCTTATCTATTTCATTGTCCTGCAGCTTTGTCAGGTAATATAATTATATCATTCTTTGTTACAATTTTTCTTTTTTTTTTTCAGTACTGGAGATGGAACGCAGTGGTTCTCTAATACTGAGCTACATCTTTAATCCTTTTTATGTTTGTGTGTGTGTGTATGTGTGTGTGTGTTGTGTTTTATTTTGGGACAGGGTCTCAAAAATTTTCCGAGTCTCTTGCCTTAGACTCCCAAATTGTTGAATTTGCAAATATACACCCTTGCATTAGCCTCTTTTTAATCTTTGAAGATTTAAAATGTCGTTCAATATTTGGTCAGATTAGTCATCCTTGCTCTTCTTCCTTTACAGGGTTTTCTTCATTTTTCTGTAAGAATTTTATTGCCAAACTATCACTCTCCCCTAAGATCATTTGCATAATTAATTTTCTTTTAACAAGAGCAACATTTGTTTTACCTGTTGTGTGCAAATGGGCAAGTTGATTCTTTGGAATTTTTTATGGGAATGGGGCTCTTGATTTTTAAATTGAGAAACAACTTAATTGTCATGTAATTTCCAGAGAAAACCTGATATGAGATATAAGCATTAACATTAAATTTATATTTTTAAATTAGTTCCACTCTTAATATTGATTTTTCTAAGCTATAATAAATGTGTTAAGCAAAGAATATATACAAAACAATCAGCAATAGCAAGGAATGAAATATTTTTCTTATAACTTACTCAGTAACAGGGGCTGGAGCAGGGGCTGAGCAGTTATGGTGCTTACCTGGCATGCGCAAGTACAGGAGTTCAAACCCCAGGAGCACATACAAAACGAGGTCTTGGAACAATGAAGGCTACACGAAAAAACTAAATAAAATTGATTCTTTTTTCTCTGTCTGGCTGTCTCTCTCTCTTTAATAAAAAATTATTCAGTAACATACAAATATGCCTTTACTGTAATTGCCAGAACTTTACTCACTGTCCTAAGTTTTCAATAGCATTTCTGAGCTGGAAATCTTAAGGATGAAATAATACCTGTGAATAATGAGAAACAAACCTGCATTCATGAATTATGGTTTAAACCTTGTCATGTTAATAAGAGGTGACAAGAGCATATTATGCTGCCTGATGAAGTTTCAGCCTTTATTGCTTGATTTTATTTCTTTGATAAATATGAAGATGAATTGAAATATTTAGTGACAGTTTTTTATAAACCATATTCTACTCAGAAATAGATCAAAGAACACAGGCATATAGTTTATTACACTTGGCATCCTAATGATAATTCAGAATATTTGCACAGCTGAATCAGTTTCTCAGTCCCTGCAGTTCTTTATCTATCCAAATTAGTAATTCACATACCTAGATAAGCAAGACAAATAAAGAGCTATTCTTTTAGTTATAATGGATATGAGCATGACTTTGAAAAATCATGGAGCAAATATTTTAGTATATATAGTCTCCATCACAAATGGAGTTAATATTCTGTCAATATTTCCAGGTTACTACACTTTTAATTCAGCTGTAAATGTTTATTCAAGAAGAAGCATGCCATTTGAATTGTTTTATTTCACTCCTTAATATTTTATGTTAATTTCTCATTTTATAATTAAATATATATTTAGTTTATATTTACATTAATAATTAGTAGTATCCCTTTAATGTTCTCAGAAAAATGACATGCTTGACAATATATAAACTCTTCTTTTGTTTTCATAAAAATATACCATGTTAAATCACCAAACTCATTATTCAGGGTCTATCTTATTTTTTTATTAGTTGAATATGGACTTACAAATAAGGGGGAATCATTGTCAAACAATTAAGAACAAAAGTATATTCACATAGTTAGCCAAGGCTGATGCCATTCCATGGTTTCCCCACTTGGGTTCCTCATGGTTCTATCTTTCCCCCAATTGAACTCCTGTGTTAAATGGAATTCTGGTGGAGGTCAGAGATTTCCTTCTAAGTTGATTCCCCCATACTCCCTTCCTCCAGTCTTCTTGAAATTCTTCCTAATTCCTCCCCCTTCCCTGCCCCCCTTGGTCTCCATATATCCTAGACAAGATTCCTCCTATTTGTGTAAAAGTTCATACATGTTGAGGTTATTATTAGCTTAGTATTCGGGGTTTAATATGTCAGAACAAAATCCTCCTTTCTTTAAATGCATGGATCATACCTGGAGATGGATGACAATGTACAGAAGACCCAGTGTAACTGAAATGATTGGCTTCACAAGAGAGTAAACATTATTATACTTCTATTTATAAAGTTCTACCTTTTCTTTCATTCTTTTCTACTGCAATTTGTAAGTATCAGGCACTCAATAATGTGATTCTTCTCTTCCAGAAATCCATTTAATTTTTAAATGTCTTCACAATTTTACTGGTTTCCTAAGAAAAATATTCCATTGTTCCTCCCTATGAAACTGAGACAAAATTATTCCCAAGGGTCTCAGACATACTTAAAGACTTGATCATCAAACAACCATAGAAAGTATCTTGTGAATAAGGAAAATATATGGCAAATCATGATCTCAATCAATATTAGTTTTGCATGCCTAGATTTTATTCATTTTATTTTATTTTCCCATCTTGTTTCCTGAATAAAAATCAAAACAGATATTTCTCAGTGAAATTGAAAATCATAAAATTACAAAGGAATTATAAGGTAATCTCTACAGTGTTTCAAATTCTATGAATGTGCTATTGCCTAAGCCTCTTAACAGAATCCCATATTCTAAAAATCAAAGGAAATGTGTCCAAAATTGAATCATAACATAGTTCTGTGATACAATCATATTCTTCCTGCTTTTCATGCTTTTGTTATGGAGTCATTGTGAACTGCAGATACCTTCAGTTCTTGCTTCATCCTGTCATTTATGTCATTCTTTCATCTTCCTGAGGTTTTTATCCAGAAATGAGAAAGAATTTTGAAAAATTAATTAATTCATTTATGTTTGTAGTATCTCATGTTTTTTTGTAAACTAAGTAAGATATTAACTTTAGCATGAGAGTAAATTTCAGAAAACCTGGGTCAGGTAGAGTGCTGATAAAAAATGGAACTTGAGGACTGGCTCAGTGGCTGAGTGGTTATGGCACTTGCCCTACATGCACAGGTATGCAAGTTCAAACCCCAGCACCATGAGCACAGAGAAGTCTCTAAGTAAGGAAAGCCACATGAAAAATTATATAAAAATTCTTTCTTTCTTTCTCTTTCCCACTCTCTTAAAAAAAATAAAATAGAACTTGACCTTTGATTGATGCCATCTCTCCTCGTACTCAAGGATATGGTGGATCTATTGTAATTACTTGTACCTCCCTAGTGACTTGGCTGGCACAGAAATAGAGTTTCAGAAAACATTGAGAAGGACTGAGGAGTTATAAAACACTCATTATAATAGAAATGGGATTTTCTATTAGGACATCCATCAGCCAATATCTTTGGCATCAAGACCCCTCAAGAAGAAGTGAAGGCTACAGAAGCATTTACTAGAAAATGCTACTGAGGCTCACCTTTGCTTGGTCAACCTTCTGAAAACATTAAGCTGCATCCTCACTAAATACATATTAACTTATGTACTATGAGTCCCTGTGTTACTACTCAATAATATCTCCCACCTCTGTAATAATTCATTAGGTGTATGATGAACATCAACAAATTAAACTGAGTTTTGTAAATTATTATATTTTATTTTTCATTCATTTTCTGGATAAAATGCTACAGTTAAATAAAAAAACAATCTTATGCCTACAACACTTTCAGGTTTCTTGCATGAGTTTTTTTCTCACCTTTTTCTTGGATTAGTTTGTAAAAATGCAATATAATACTAAGAATATTCGATTTTATTATGTCAACAAGATTTGGAAAAAAATGTAGCATAAGTAATGTTTAAAATGATGATTTTCTCTCTGTATGGTAGATAATATTTACCCCCAAATGGTCATAATAATTCCTCTGGCTTCCTGTCTTCTATTTAGAATTTTGTTATTCTAACATTAAATGATGTAATATATGCACCTTCTTTTTAAACTATGTCAGATGTAGTTAAATATGATATGAAAGCCTATCACATTGTTATTTTTGGTATTATATTAGGGTATTACTGTTGAAACCAACCACCATACTTTGAGGAAGCCATGAGGCCACTGGAGAGGTTGCTGACAGTCATTCAGTGAGTCCCTAACCAAGAGTCAACATCAAACCCTCAGATACATGAGTGAACATGTAAATCATCCATTCCCTAAGTTTCTTCTGAACCACTCCAGGCTGTTACATGGAAACTGATTTTTCCTATCAATTTCCAACCTAGGAGGAAATAAAAGATTGTCATTGGCTTAAAGTAGTAAATTTTAATGATTTATTAGAATGGCCTGGTTACTACTTTTATAGAGTAGTAGTTTGGTACCTTCTACTGCCCATGCATATCTACTTTTCCGTCTTTTACTAAAGTCAATTATTTAGTTATTATAGCTTTTAATTTTTTTTTATTTTACATCATTTTGTAATGCTAAATATTAACACCAACAAAGGCAAAAAATGAACAAAATTACAGTTTGTCTTTAACACACGCTACTATGGTTGTTATTCTTTCTTTTATGGTAAACCTGGTTGTTAAAGAAATTCTTAAAATTTAGGTGAGTATTATGTTCAATAGATCTATTCATTGGTATATACTGCATCTGATGCGGGGTTTTTGAGATGAGGCCGAATTCTCTGCTCCCACTGGCAAATGGAGTCTTGGCCAACAACAGATTCCCACAGCCAAAATAGCCTGCTTCTAGTGTTTGCAGCCATTCCCAGTTAAAACTGGGAATTTGGGCTGGCTGCAGGTGTCTACAACCAAAAGTGTTAGCAGCTTCCCAGCTAAAAGCTGGGTGTTGCAGCTCTTGGTGTGGTGGAAATTCACCCCGGGAACTTGGGGACAATCTTCTGGGTTCTGGTCTCATGAATTTGAAGAATAAAATCCAAGGACAACCATGGAAGGGGGAGTAAAAGGAGTAGGATTTATCTAGGAAGAAGAGCAGAGACTCCGCAAGGCAGAGGGGCACCTGGAAGCAGGACACTGTCTAATGGAGGTCAGGCCAGAGGTTATATTGATTTGGGGTATGAGCATAATTAGCATTCATGCAAAGCAGGCATTGAGAAATGCATCTACACCATTGGTTGAAACCTATGCAAAGCAGGCATTGAAACTTAGTACCAAAGTCATTGGTTAAAATCTATGCAAAACAGGTAGCAATTCTTTCCAAGTTCCCATCTGTGTCCACCCTCATTTCTTAGTTTTCCAGCCTCAGGGACAAAGGAGTTGCTCCCACAGGTGAGCCTCAAGTTCATTTGCTTATGAAGGCCCTGAATAAGCCCTGCCAATCACTCTCTACCAGCTAGCTCTTAGAGAGGGCCCTTTGTCCTGACTACCTAGCTATTTCACTATCTCTCCTAAAACTATCTCACATCTATGCATTAAGATACTTGGCTAAGAAATTGAAAAAAATTAGGCACTAGAATAAAAACATTTAGAAGCATATTTGTGTTCCTTGGGAAATGGCAAAACATAACAAAAATAGAGGCTACATAAATATGTTTTTCTTATAATTTTGTCAAATCCATTAATAAAGCATTTGCTTATCAAAATATTGGGATAGTATTTAGATCTATTCTAATAAAAAAATGTCAAAAATATATCCCAGTCTTTAGAATAACACTTTTAGCATTTGACTCTGTTGGTTTCTCACAGAGATCTCAGAAATATATTTGAAATTTGACTTGTGATGGCTGCCTTTAATGTTCGAGAAAGGTAAAGCAAATGCTGTTTCTCACATTTTCACCCTTATGTTCTCCTAGTGCATTTGTTCATAAGCTTTCTTGTGGAAATGTCACAGTAAACATTTTTAACTTTGCTGGCCACATGATTCTATTTTAACTAGTCAACTCTACTATTATGGTATAAAAATAACCATAGTCAGTAAATAAGGGAATGAACCTGGCCATTTCCCAGTAAAATGCTATCTTAAAAAAGAAATGGCATGAACTGGAGCCATGGCTCAGTGGTTACACCACTTGCATGGCGTGCATGAGTATGCAAGTTCAAACCTCAGCACCATATACACAACAAAGAGTCAGAGCAATGAAAGCCACATGAAAAATTAAATAAAATTGATTCTCTCTTTCTCTTTCTCACTGGCCCTCTCTCTTAAAAAAAAAAAAAAAGGCAGGGGGCAGAATGCAATTGGTCCATGGGCAAATGATTTGCTAAATGCTACTAGAATAAGAACATTATAAAGAGGTTGTTATTAAATATTGTAAATTTCAACTAAGCCTATGATGAATTACTATAATTAGAAAAAATAATTAAGAATATATTAATATATTTAAAAGTTTTAACAGGTTTAAAGTATATTTGAAGAATATTTTATGATTTGAGGCTACTTCAAATATGCAATTAGAATAACAAAACAAAAGTATATGGAATTTTAAAAAAAATATTTTGATAACAGTATAAATATTATATCATGAGTGTTATAATGAAAATCATTTTAACTAAACACCTGAATTCATGAGAGAGAAGTGTAACTTTTCTTTATACAAACTCAAAAATATTTTTCAATTTTTTTTATTGAAAGAAAATTATTTTGGAGTTGAAGACACAAAGAAGCATATCCTTACTTTCAAGTGTATAATTAAATAATAAAATATTGTTCAAAACAAAGTTAATGGCTTTCATAATTTCTACTGATACTCTAAATAGAGGAGCTTCGGAACCAGGTTCACTGGTCACTGCTTACCACTTTGTTCAAGTGCACTTTGAGATGCAGTTTCTACTACATGCAAGGGTTGGATGTGGTGGAACACACAAAACACTCTGAAGGAAGAAATGCTATCACCTACAGATAAGCATCAAGAAGAATGGGTCTTCGGGAGTTAAAGTAATCTGGTCCCCCAAGACTCAGCATAATTGTTGGGGTATCATTCAGAAGAGTAAAGAGCAGACAGATCGTATAAGACCCTGGAGACTTTTCAAAGTATTTTGGCTTTACTGTAAATTGGGAAACTCTCAGAGAAATTTGAGTTGAAATCTGACATGAATTGATTTATTTTATGTATTTTTTCAAATGTACAACCATAAATGCATATAAAGTAACAATATAATATCCATTTGTTTTTAAACCAGAATTATCCCCATATCACCCACATTCCAGTGTCTTGATTCTTCTATATTTTACCCCTACAAGTGATATAAATGTTTAGATTGTGAACTTTCCAGGGTTAAATGATTGCGTAAGTATTATTTGGACTCTCAGGGGGTAAGGTTAAAGATCATGCTACATTGTTGTTTGACTCTCTAGATCCCTCCTTATCCTCTCTCTTTTCTTTTCCCCTCCCCCTCCCTGCCTCTAATTGATTTATTTATTTATAAAGATTCATCTGGCATACATGGAGAATGGAAAATCAGTTAGGAAGTTCAGAGGGTTTAAATGAAGGTATTAGGTAGGAAAGTAGGAGATTATTTGAAAAGCAAAACACATAATAATCCATTTAAGGTAAAGAGAAACAATAATAATATTTATTAATAAAAGCAAATTAAAACTGTGAGCATAAGAATTTCATTTAGTTCTTTGATGAAGCAATTTTGCCATGTAAGTATTGACAAATGCCACCACACTGTGTTCTGCATTAGGTTAATATTGTAAGAGTAATACATTCCATACCTACATACACAGAACCCTGGGACAGCATTAAACAGACTTCTTAAAACTAAGAGGGCTGAATTAAGCCAAAATTTCTGCTATCCCTACGTTACTGAGATGGAATGGGTGGCTAGTTCACTTCCATGGAGCAAGAGAAAATGGGAAGAAAGAAAGTTAACACTAACATTGATATGAATGACATTTTCTTTTCATCCTCAAGGAAATTTGAAGGTAGTGGTTCCAACTGTTCCCTAACCCTGTATTTTATTTAGTGGGTAAATGAAAGACAATATTAAGTAACTGACAATTGTCTTGAGAATATATTGAAAATTATTTTGGTAAAAATGAAAGAAATCAAATGGAAACTACCAAGAATAAAAAATATAAGTGAAAAGCTGAGAGTTTAATACATACAATAGATTTACATAAGCAACAACATAAATAGAAGAAAATAGATGATAGATAGATAGATAGATAGATAGATAGGTATATATAGGTGATAGATACATAGACACAGAGAAAGGACGGCATGAAACCACAATAGGGAATCTTACATTCATAGTTGACTTAAAATTTGCAATGTAAGGGGCTGGAGTGGTGGTTTCGCGGTTATGCACTTGCCTGGCATGCGCAAGAACACCGGTTCAAACCCCAGCACCCACGTACACTACTAAGTGTCAGAGCAACAAAAAGCCATGTGAAAACTCAATAAAAATTCATTCTCTTTGTCTCTCTCTCTCTCTCTCTCACTGTTCTTCTCTCTTTAAAAAATAAAATAAAATAAAATTTGCAATGCCCTTTCCATTTCCTTCTGAGAATTTTATAAAGGTATTAAATTCTTACAGTACAAATCTGTGATTTCCTCACTATAATCCACTATAACACATAGTTTTCATTTTTTAGAGGAATATCTTTAAGTGTGAAGCCATTTGAGTTAGTCATTACCTTAAACTACACTCTCTATGGAGATGTATTTAAAATCAACAGTTTTTTAAGGTGCTCAATTTATTTTTCTAAGAATTCATGACCAAATAATATTTAGTGCTAAGAAAATCTTGAAACCAAAATTCAAATTATCATTCTACTTGTCAATTGCTCCTGTCCCAAGACTGCTTAGAAAACCCTGTTACTATGCCATTATGAGCTAGCTAGCACAATAACTGAGTGTAAGACACATGCAAATCAAGAGCTATATCAGATCATAGCCCCCCTTTTTTTTTGTTTAGGTCAGAAATCACATATGTATGGTCTACTGTTGCTGAAGCTGTCTCAGAAATGTGCTGTAATAATGAGATACTAAGAAGGTGAAGGTCAGTTTATCATTTCCTGCTGCATATTAAGTCAGCATCCCTCTATACATCTCCAAGTAACTATCCCCTGATCATCTGGAATCCTCATCAACATTACTAAAACCACTGGCTTATTCCACTATCATTTTTTTTTAAAGAGAAAGAGAGTGGGGCATTAATTAATTAATTAATTAATTTTCAATTGATGTTTTTCCAACACTTAGTTGTGTATGTGGTGCTGAGGTTCAAACCTGAGTCCTCCTGCATGCCATACAAGTGCTCTACCACTGAGCCAACTCTCCAGGTGCATTTTTTTTTTTTTTGGTTCACCATAGCAACCGTGACTGTAGAAACAAATACTTTTGCAAGAAAATAGTCTTTCAACAATGTTGTATTTCTCTATTTGTTTTTTTAAGGATCATGTCCTCTTGATTTGTAGAGGTGAAGGTGAGAAAATTTCACATGAAATCTGTTGCACATTTTCTATATCCCCAAGAATGCAATTATATATTTTATCTAGGGGTTGAGAGATTTCTGATATCTTTGTTTTGAAAATAACTACATTGGTAAAACTGTGTTTAGCATATAGAAAATAGGATTTCTCTTTTGGCACTCTT
>PVKS010011242.1:0-32117 GCA_004027875.1 Aplodontia rufa
GTGGGTATGATATCACGTTGCCTGGATTCTGCTTTAGGGACTTTAAGTTCACTTTTGCTGAAAACTGATTCATCACGTGGACCTACAGTATTTGCCTCCTTTGCTGCCTTAACCTTTGGGCCAGATTCTAATCAGTTTTGCCTGTAAACCTACTGATCATTTGAGACTGTTTTTGTTGCTGTTCAAAAAAAAAAAAAATACAGGGCTAACCTGACCTACATTAGTTAAACTCTGTGCTCCTTGGAGGCTACAGACACTGGCCGGCCACCAGGACCAGAACACCATACCAGGAGAGGAGCGAAAAAAAGTGTTTCCCAAATTCCCGCAAGATCTCTGCCTATTCCCAGAAGAGTCACAAATATTCCGTCCCTTCACTGCTTCTCCTCCCCCATCATTCCTGTCCTATGTCTGTAATCCTGGGCTTCCTGGACTTGAGGAACTTGTGTTGTTTTTGCAGTCTTCTATTTCTTAAATCTGGTGCACTGGGAATTTCCCAACACTCTTAGCCATCTTTTGAGTAATGTAGTTTCAGATATTAGAACTATGCGCATTTCTAAGACTTTTATTTTATTTAAAGGGGGGGGCGAGGAGCTAAGTTTTATTTTTTCATCTGGGTTTTATTTTTCCTCCATTTAGCTGTGTATGTGGTGCTGGGGATGGAACCCAGGTTCTCATGTATGCCAGGCAAGCACTCTACACGGAGCCCACCTCTCCAGCCCCTAAGATTTTTATTTAATGGAACATTTTTTGAGAACATACCATCTTCCAAATGCTATGCCAAAGTTAGGATGACGCCCTCTGTCTACAGTGTGAAGGTAAGCATTGCACCGAGAGCTGCAACACCATACGTGCAGCCACCACCTTCTCTGTGCCTTCTGTGTTGTCTCCTGCAATCCTAAAAAATCTCCATGAGGTAGGAATTGTCATCACTTGAGAGATGTAGAGTGGTAAAGGACCATGAAGGGCAATATTGGGTAACTCTTGGGATTTAAAAATCAAATGGACCTGGATTCCAATCCCTGGTTCCAGGCTCATAAATGGTAGTAACTTTGACACTTAATGACTTCAGGGTGGCTCACTTTCTAATCCCTGAGATGTGTGAATGCTACATTCCCACATGGCAAAAGATGTGACTGAGTGAAGGATCCTCAGAGCTTGTGCTTATCCTGGGTTATATGGTGGGCTCTAAGTTCAATCGCATGCGTCCTTGTAGGCCAGACACGACAGAAGACCTACTGTCTTCTGTGTGCAGGTGGAGGCAGAGCCTGGAGGGATGCAGCCCCAAGTCCAGGAGCACCTGGAGCTACTAGAAGCTGGGAGAGGTGGGATCTCTCTAGCACCTAGAAGGAGCATGGCCCTGTGTGCTGCAGGAATTTGGATTCCAGAGCTGTGAGACCTCGTGATGATGGAGAGATTTTAGGATGAGGCTGGATTCTCTGCTAACACTGGCAAATGAAGGGTGGGCTGACTGCAGATTTCTGTAGCTGAAATAGTGTTAGCAGCTCCCCAGCTAAGAGCTGGGTTTTCCCGTTATTACTGAGTGGTGCGTTGCAGCTTTTGCTGTCTAAGCATATTCTGGTAATTTGGTGCCAATCTTCTTTTGGATTCTTGTCTAGCGAATTCGAAGAATAAAATCCATGGACAACCACGGAAGGGAAGAGTAAAAGGAGTAGGAGTTATTTAAGGAAGGAGATTAGAATCTCAGCAAGGCGGAGGGGTAGCTGGAAATAGAATACTATCTTATGTGCGTTAGGCCGGGGGGTTTATATTGGTTTGGGTGTGAGCCTTGATTAGGATTCATGTAAAGCAGGCATTGAGAAAGGCACCAACATCATTGGTTAAACTCTATGTAAAACAGGCATTGAAACTGAGCACCAACATCATTGGTTAAACTCTGTGTAAAACAGGCATTGAAACTGAGCACCAACATTGGTTAAACTCTATGCACACCAGGTAGCAACTCTTTCCTAGTTCCCATCTGTGTCCACCCCACTTCTTGGTTTTCCTGCCTCTGGGATAAAGGAGCTGCTCCCACAGGGGAGCCTCATGGTCTTTTGCATATGAAGGCCCTGAGCACCCCTTATTGCTCTCTACTGGCAGCTTGTAGGTGTGGTTGAACGGAGCCCATGGTCCTGACTACCTAGCCATTTTACTATCTCTTAATCTCTATCAATAGGCTACAAGATAGGTTTAGAAAAATTTGTTGTAATTTCCTTAGACATATTACTCCCTATTCTTTTTTTTTTTTTTAATTTAAATAGATTCCTAGGAGGGACTAAACAAAATCCCCAAAGGGCTTTTCATGGCATTGTTGCAATGTTCCTGTGAGAAATTTCCACTGAAAATCAGTGCCTTCTTGCTGTTTAAAGTTGCTACTGGGGAAATCTGCCAGTCCCGTGCACCTCAGATGTAGAAATGGAGTCCACAAAATGCCATCTGTTGGTCACTATACCCCGAGGGAAGCTGTGGTGGGGCTCAGCCTGCTCCATGTGGAGGCAGGTGCCAGGGGGCTGCTCAATCCCTTGGTGCTGCCCTTCTCTCCACTGCAGAGGAGTTGCATTCTGCCCAGACAGATGAAAAGTAGACACCTTTCAAGAGCAGGGTCTGACACCAGAGTTATCTGAATACATAATAATGGCAATTTGAATAGAAAATCAAGGTCAACGGAATAATCCTTTGGGTGTCTTATCAGCATGTGATAAGGCTGACTGGTTCTTCCTCCCTATCTTTTTTCTAGATTTTGGTATTGTATTAGTCTGGTGGGGCTGCCATAACTAAACATTACAGACTAAGTGGTTTAAGCAACAGAAATTAATTCTTCCATGGAGACAATTTTAGGAGAGATAGTTAAGTTCTCTGCCCTCCTTCCGTAAATAAATCCTACTCCTTTTATGCCTCCTTTGGTGGTTGTCCATGGATTTTATTCTTCAAATTCCTGAGACAAGAACCCAGAAGATTGGTGCTGAATTCCTGGAGTGACTCTCATACCAAGAGCTGCAACACCCAGCTTTTAGCTGGAGAGATGCTAACACTATTTCGGCCTCAGAAACCTGCAGCCAGCCCAAATTCCCAGTTTTAACTGGGAATAGCTGCAAATACTAGAAGTGGGCTGTTTTGGCTGCTGGAATCTGTAGTCATCTCAGACTCCACTTGCCAGCGGCAGCGGAGAATCTGACTTCATCTCAAAAACCCCACATCACCATGGCTCTGAGTGCTGGAAGTCCAAGACCAAGGGGTCAGCAGGTCTGGTTTATCCTGAGGCCTCTCTCTTTGGCTTGGAGATGGCCATAGTCTTCTTTGTGCCTTTACTCTGTGCGAGACATCTTTGGTGTCTGTGTGTCCAAAATGTCCTACTATGTGATCAAAGTCAAATGATTCGGACTCCAGTAGTCTCATTTAAAAAATAAAAAACGGGCTGGAGCAGTGGCTCAGTAGTTGTGGCGCTTGCCTGTCATACACCAGTACGCGAGTTCAAACCCCAGCACCACATACACAATGAAATCTTGGAGTAACGAAAGCCACATGAGAAACTAAATAAAAATTGTTTCTCTCTTTTTCTCTCCCTCTCATTCTTTTAAATAAATAAAAAAACATTTTGAGTGCATTATAGGTACACATAATAGTGGAGTTCATTTTGACATGTTTATAAATGCACATAACATAGCTTTCTCCATTTTAGTATCTACTGCTTCCCTTTTCCTTCCCTTCCTCCCTCCTCCCAATTCCCTTCCTCTACATTTTTGGTCATCCTTCTGTTTAATGGGTGCCTAACAATTATATGAATGAAATCAGAATGCATTGCAATATATTCACACATGCATATCAATTTAACTTAATCACCCCTTTTAAAAGTTTGTCTCTAAATATAATCACATCCTGAGGGGCTGGGGCTTGGAGGTTTCGGCACATAAACTTTGGGGTCACATTCATCCAGTAACAGGTGGCATCAGTCTTGCAGTCTTTTCTTCTGCCTTCTGTCTTCCCATCTGCTGTCTTGGTCGGTCTACCTACCTACATTCCTATCATCTGCCAATCATTGACCTACCTCCTCTGAATGCTCCTCTTCCTTTCCTTAGGCCCTGGATGCTCTCAGTCTCAGATTCTTTGATGTTTCACTCATCTCAAGGTAGATTTACCATTCTTCCCCAATCTAGAGGCATCATAGGTAACATAGTGACAGCGATAGACTGCTTAGGTTCCAGTGCCATTTTCACCATGTACTAGCTTTGTGACCCATCTACTTAACCAGTAAGCCCGACTGTTGGGAGCAACTCTGGAGCTGTCGGGATGGGTGGACAAGTGTTTCTGGGTGGTGTGTAGAACAATGATTAGCACATTATAGGGCGATGTAGGTTTTCTTAAATCAACATACTGAATTGAAACTCTATCATATGTTTCAAAATCTTATAATTCACCAGTTAATTTAAAATGTAGGGCTTCCAAAGAATACAGCTGCTTCCTTGTGTAGCACTGATTGTTGTAGTTCATTAGGTGATCTGCTCAGTAAATACTTGTTAATATGATTATTATGATTCCTTTTAAAAAAGCTTACATTGCATTAATACTGGGTGGAAAAATAAGTTGTCAGGACAGAGAAATGCTTCACTCGCTTACAGTTCCTTTGTGCAGTTTCTAATAAATGGAAAAAATATCTAAAAGGCTAGGCTTTTTAAAATTGCTCATTTTTGCAGAATATGAAAGTCATTTTTCCTTAGGGTGATTTTAAGTAGGCTGATGTTTTCATATAATTATCTCTAGATTTGTTTTAGGGGTCATTGTCAATGACTGTGAACATGAATTATTAGTATTTGCTTTTGATTTCTGGTTTTGGTTATTGTTGGCATATTAAAAACTGTCTTAAATCTTTCTGATTTTGAATCCTATGCCTCTGTTTCAGTAATTTTGAGATATAACCAATTAATATTTATAAAATGATAAGCAATAATACCTATTTGTGGTTATAAATGCGGACGTATCTTTGACTAAAAAATTATGTCAGTCAATGAGCAGTTCAAAGAAATCAGAGTGGATTTAGACTCACTTGTACAGAAAGATGTGGATACCCTGTGTGTACATTGTCAAAAATAAAATCAGATCATGTATATTTATTATACACTCAAAAGAACAGTTATCAAACCAGGAGACAACCAACCACAAGTGGCAAGAAGCGGTAGGAGCCTGGGTTACAGCAGTTACAGATTTCCACGGCACACAGGAGGAAGGACCTGACCTGTTTTGTTACTGGGTCTTACACAGCAACATTCTTTTTAGGGCAAGCAGAGCTGTTTAACCTGATTTGTCTACAGACAATTGATTTGATTTCACTGGATCATCTTGACTAGGAATACACTTTATGTCTTGTGTTTCATTTATGATAGAACTAGCAATGAAATCAGGCAAATCAAGACAATTTAATTCTGGCTATGCAGCTATGGGTGGATGGCGTTGGGGGCACACCTAAACCTTGTCCACCTGGTATCTGGACCCTCTTTTGCATTCTGTACTCCCATGATCACATCTCTAATGGTTCCTCCTCTCTCAATTCCCTGACAGTCTGTGCCCAAGGTTTTGCCGTATCAGAACAGCACCAGAGTATTTTATCTATTTGATGTTTCTCAAGGACAAGGGTCATTATTTTTCTTTTTATAGGTCTCTGTACCCAACTTCGGGTCTGACATGTAACATGTACTTAACAAATTTCTTGAATGAATGAATGAAATTTAAATGGCACATGAGTGGTACTATAGTAGGTTTACTGCACAGGGGGATATGTAGTAAGGTTATCTCTAAGTGGAAATCCATCAGTTAGAAGTTGGTGAGCTACATTTGGAAGAGAGTAAGAGAAACAGAAGGATCAGTGTGCTCAATGGAAGGAAATGGATAAAACATTCCTAGCACTGATCACACAGTTGTGAAGGTGCCAGTTAAGTTGTTAGGCTGCCATCTCATTCTGTAGCAAGCAGAACCTCAGAGAACTTCTGCCTTGAAACCTCATTTAGGAGGCAAAGAAAACCATGAGAATAAGTGCTGCCCTAATTCTCATAAGGCTTCACTGACTGGACACGAAGTGACAGAGGCCTGGAAAGACCATGACCAAATCATTTGCAAATGCATAGTAATCACAGCGGGGCATACTGGGCAGTCAGAAATGCCCTCGAGAGTTCTGAACTCAATTCAGGGAAGATGGGGGAAGCCTATGGACAGAAATGCCAGAATCAAAGGTGATTAAAGATGTTCTTTAAAAAAAGAAAAATTAATGTTTAGCATAAAGTTTTGGAAAGAAGGAAGTAACTCAAAAATGACACATTACTTTTTTTTTCTGTGATTCTATAGAAGAATCTCTTATGGGCTCAGAGAATTTTCCTTTTGAAAAACTGTTTCTTAGACATGTATAAAAGTAACCTAATAAACTCTGAACTTAAGGGACATGGGCATATAATAAAATGGGAAGTAAGTAAAGATGAATACAAAGAAAGCAAATGGTCTTAAAACAAACAGGATCAGAGAGGGGGGCTAAATCTGCACCCGAGCAGATGCTAGGATTCTTTGTCCGGGTACAGTACTTCAGTGCTATGTGGAACAGGGCTGGCTTTACGAGTCAGAGACGGCAAGAACTTCTCAGCCTGTTACATGTTGTCATTTCAGTGTAGGGAAACAACACGGGAATGGTGCATTCTACCAGGAAGGACAGGAAAATCTGACTAGGAGACAAACCCAAGTTGAGAGTTCACCTTGTCACTTCAAGCGTCAAAGCAGGAAGCCAAGTGTTTTGCTCAGGTTCTTTCCATATGTTCTAGATGTTTGAGATTTTTAGAATTAAAGTCAAGAAAACATTTAAAACAAGCAATTAGAATAAAACACTAACCATAAGGAAGGAGACAGCCTAGGAGTCCTTCTATCTCAAATAAGGATCCTACAATCTCAAGAACACATCGCAAGCCCCTTCACTGCAGTTCTGGAGGACAGAGAGCAGATGGGGACCCCATGCTGAAGCTACTATGGACAGAACTGTTTTAACCAACCCAGCACACGCAGCACTTTATAGTCACACGATAAGGACTTGTGGAGAAGGTCAGTTTTTAACAAATTCTTAGCAAAGCCTTCAAATTAAATATAGTGTTCATATTTTCAAAAAAATTTTAAAAGAACCTAATGCACACATTTACATGACCGTCACTGCTTTCCAGGCTTTTCTCAGCAGTGTGAAGCATCAGTGTGCCCGCCATCTCACTCGGTGACTCCACTACCCACGGAAGCATGAGGGTTGAAGACGCCAAGCTAACCAGGAGAGGTGGGTGTGAGGCAGTTCATCTGGCCAGAGCATGTGCTTTTCCAGCTAAGGACGAAGCTCCCAACTCATGCTGAGGAAATATGATAGGTTCCTAAAACCACACGGTGCCCACAGCCTTTCATAATGTATTTATCCCTGGTCCATTACAGTTCTCAGAGAGCTTCACATTTATCTCATGTCAGATTCCAAAGTATATGAAGGGAAGATGATTTTGACATCTTTCTATTAGTTTTAATTTTATTCTGTAGGTTTTACATAACTATACAATATAAAAAAGCATAAATACTGAAATCTGTTTATTTACATGATGTAAAGTTTTCAGTAACAAAAAATTCTCATCATGAATAATGCAAAAATACTGTCATAATTGACAATTTAATGGGGCAACATACACACTATTTCATGATTTTTCAGAAGAAAATCTCTAATTTGGTATGTCTGCGTGTGTCAAACATCCTATTACATTCATGTCTGTAAGCAATGCACTTTTCCCTGCAGATTCTGGGACAGCCACAACAGTCACAGTGAGCCTGAGTCACTCCATGCCATCTGGCAGTAGCACGCTTGCCTGATCTCAATTATCCCGGACTCGATTATCTTCGATGACAATAATTCTTCTAGGATAGGTTTCTACTTCCACAAATATATACTGAAATTCATATTTGCCACCCTCTGAGTTCTGAAAAAAAAAATGTATTTCCAGATGTTACTTACCTTTCCAGAGCTTAAGCAACACCGAGCTTGGAACGACCCAATGACCCCTCTGCCCCCATTCTCACACCTCTTTTACTTCCGCATACACTGTTCCTTGCTTCCCTGGCTCAGAGCCCTCAATGTAGAATTTCACACGCAAGTGTTTCAGCCCATCTTTTACATATTCAATAAAACTGTAGAGAAAATGGAATAATGTAAGCCTAAGTTCCTATCATTTGAGATCCTCCCATCTTTCCATCCCGCACTGTGGTACCTGACATGCTGTCTCCGCCCACGTCGTGTCATCTCCCCGTAGCCTTTAAGAGGCTCACCAAAGACACCAACCACCTGCAGAACGAAGACAGCACCTACTCAGTGTTCCTTTTCTCATGATTCCCAAGGAAACGTTTTCTGACAAACCAAGTGATTTTAGGAAAAAAAAAAAAAAAATCAGTAAGGCCAGATCCCTTTAAAAAGCGGTGACTTCAATTATGAGAAAACTAGTTAAAAACTCTGAATATCAAAAATCATCTCTTAAATAATTTAAACAAATTTCATTCACAGAAATAGATACAGGAACTTTATGGCATCACTTGTAGTTTTAGAACAATATAGGCAGGCTAAAGGAGGCTGTTTCCAATTTGCTTACAAACAGCAAACATAAACAGTATCTAAATATTTCTCTAACTCTTCATGGTTTGAAGATAAAAACATATGAACACTTTAAATGACATTTAATTCATGGAGTCTAATGCTAAAAGCTATGTTGTTGAAATGCGTCAAGTCACTTGAACAGTGAGGAATAATCTAAGAAATAATGACATATTTAAAATCAGGTGTGACTCTATTATTCCTAAAGGGAAAATTCACATGAGGTAGAAATGTAGTCTTTATTGAACTTAAAAAGCAAACACTTTGGAACTCTCTCTAAAAAATACAGATTTGATGTCAAACTTAAAAAAAAAGGCTCTCAACTTTGTAAAACTGTGTCTCTTTGCTGGGCATCTTAGCTAGCAGATTTCCAGACATAAATAAAAAAGAATACTATGTAAAATGAACAGATATTTAAGATCCGTGGGCTAAAACAAATGGAACTGTCCACATGACTCATTTATAGATGAAACACATCAGAGTCAGAAGTTTCTATGTTCCAAGCAGGCATGGTGCTCAGGAAGCACAGGACCCTTAAGAACTACTGACAAAACTGAATTGTTAAAACTTAACTACCGCTCATACAGCTTCTCTAGGCAGCAAACTAAGTTATGACTTTAGTAATACTTACTTCTGTGTTTCTTTTATGGATTTTGTTTTGTACAAAATGCTGTGAGTTCTATGAGAGGCTGGGTTTGTGAATAATGCCAAAACTCCTCACCTCTTCTTAGAGACATATTCTAATGTCTACTTAGGTTCCCACCTAGATATAATAATACAATCTACATATAAGTGCCAATAACTATAGTGGGAGCCTTCCTTAGTCCCTGCCCATTTTTAACTCTCAGGGACAATTCTCACTTCCTGCCTCCCGCTCCATGGTTTTCACAGACTTAATGAGACACCACCAGCTGCTGAGCTGCCCACCCTGACTTGATCAGAAACTCAGAGCCATGCCCCAGGCAACCCAGCACAATGTATCACGCTGGGAACGACCTGTGGCCTTGCGTCTTCCCCCTGGCCCAGGACTGCAGACTCTGCTTCTCTGGCCTCACTTCTTGGTCCGTGAGAGGAACAGCCTTGTTGCTTGTGATACTATCCACCACCACCTTTCAGGGTGCCAGAGTAGGAGTCCAGCGAGGAGCATTTTTCAGTGTGAAATTTTCCACCCAGGGAGTAGGGAATCTGTCATGCACAGGTCATGTTGTCGCTCTATGTGACTGGAGAGCCATCATCTAAAGCCTTCCTTCTGGGAGGCTCCTTCAGAAACCACAGCATGGCCACATAACCACTCTTCCCAGAGAATGGCTAAGGAAGGCTATCCCCAACCGAGTAAGATGTGGAATCAAAGCAACTTGGATTTGCATTCTGGCTCTCCCACTCAACCTGTTCAGTGATTGGAGCTGAGTTAGTTAACAATGCCAGTTTTCCTTTCTGCAAGCTGGAGACAATAGTAATGCTGAATGCAGAAGGCTTTTGTGAAACTTAATGAGACAACACACTAAGTCACTAAGCACAATGCCTGGCATGTCACACACTTTTGGCAATGTTAACAATTACTGCTACGATCATATGACCATGACACCGGTTTTTTAAAAGACTAGAAACATATCACTTTAGTTTGACACTTTGCTGTATTCTAAGCATTGGATATCTATGAACAACTAGTAAAAAAGGCTTATTTGTACAACTAGGATGGAACCATCCATATACTGACCTTTAGGTGCTTGTGATCCAAGAGTTTCAAGTATAGAAGACTTAACATAATCGCAACCCAACCACTATGCACAATTAAATAAATTCCACTGGGTTCAGAGTGGTACTTCAGTGTGGCTCAGAGTTGCACCCCCTTCTGCCTCTCCTACATATTCTCCCTCTCATCAGAGAACTCACCTCAGGATGTGATCTGCATTTTTCTAAGGCCTTCCCATATATTTGACTAGGACTTGATGAAGAAAAAAGTTCTTTGATAATTGTGTAGAACAAGCCACCTGAAATCACAGAAAAAGGCAATGAAGCGAAGCAAGAGAGATGCAAACGTACGTCCGTTAAAAAGATGCTCAGGGGTGCTGTACTTGCTGTTTTTGCAACCTGTTATGCTGACTCCAATGAGCACCACGATTAGGTAGGTGAAATCTCTTCCAGCTTCTTTCACTGTAAAGAGAGAATGCCAATGAGTCCCAAGCGCCACCCCTCTGAACAGGCCCACTTCCGGCTTCCTGGGTGTTGTAGCAGATGACACGTGGAGTCAGAGTCAAAGCGAGTGGTGCTGGTACCTTCTCAGCAGCAGCTCTCAAATCTCCCTGTGCTTCAAAGCTCCAGCAGTCTCTTGGAGCAGGGCCTAGGGCTCTCTATTTTTTATTTCATCTAATGTTATGATCTTAATACTATCTTACTTTCCAGGGCGAGGAGTCCTCATCCCCTCTCTCAGAGTGAGAATGACTACCACAGATTAGGCAGCTCCAGACACAGGTCTGCTGTGTGGCACAGATTAAGAAAATGTTGACTTCGTCAACCAAAGGGACCAAAATGGTTGTCAACCCCTAACAGTCAGTAACCTTCCCAAATGGCATCCTCCTGTGACCCCACTGACTAGTGCATAAAATACAAAGAGAACTGAATTCAGAACTAGAATATGACTGGCCAGAAGATTCATGAATCAAACTGACTCAGAAAATGAAGAGCCCTCACAGAGACTATACTGTACTTATATTTTCCCACATTAACAAAAGCTGTCTACACGGATTAAAGAGAAGTACTGGGAACTAAAGAAATTCAATCAAGACACTAATGGGATAAAGCATATGTGTATGTACATCAGCTATCTTCTTGTATATGCAAAAAACGTCAATCACAACTACACTCTTTAATTGATGTTGAAAAAGTACGTTACGTCCTTGATATTATATATTTATAGATCTGCTTTAGGAAAACTTTTTTTTTTTTAACCTAGGGACGCTCTACTACTGAGCTACGTCTCCAGTCCTTTTGATTCTTTTATTTTGAGACAGGATCTCACTAACTTGCCCAAACTGGTCTCAAACTTGGGATCCTCTTGCCTCAGCCTCCTGAGAAGCTGAGATTACCCCAGACTTGTTTTTCAGAAAAACAAAATTTTAACAGAGTCTGTTGTTACTGTATTCCCCACTTTTTCCTTTTGTATGATAAACTTCTATTACTTTTGCAAAACGGCACTTTTTTAAAAGTAGTCTTCAGCATGACACAATGCTTCAAGTTTTCAGTATATAGTTCTTAAAAGATGTGATTCAAACAATAAAAATATTGCAACTGTTAAATCTGTGCAACTTAGGAGACAGATCCAAACAATAACTGTCACCACAAATCCAATCTCCTTACCCAGGTTCAGGTATAGAAAAGCCTATGGTGACGCCACCTCGTTCCATCTCATCACTGTCTCACACACCTCAATGACTTCAGCTGCCAGCAGCACACCAGCCCCTAACTGGGAGCACACTAATAAATAGCTGCAATTGAGCCTATTCCCCGAAATTAGGTCATTGGCTCCAACACCCTGGATTTGTGATGTCTCTGTCAACACACGCATTCCTGACGGGCTATCTTCTCTATTTATTCAATCACAAATAGCTACTACATATCTACTGGGTGTAAAGCCCTGGGCTGAATATTATCCACATTTTATACTTTCAAAACACTTCTGTTGCTGCTTTATAGCTTTACAGTTATCTCCAGCAGAAGCTGTCCATTGCCTTCCTTACTCTTGCCCTCTCAGATCCAGTATCTTCAGACCAAAAAGCCTCATGGTATTTGTTTCTTCAATTCTCCATCCATCCTGTGGGTGCTGTGATGCAGTGTGGTTACTTCTGGCTGCAGGGAGCAGTAGCTGATAGTTCTCAGCTCCTTTCTGGTCATTCCTTTACCAAAAGAGTCTCCTTACCTAGGTCATGGCCTGTAGTCCCAGAGTTCACTGACGACTGGCTGAGACTCCTCTTGCAAGTGTACTTGAGTTCCTCCCTCTGCCAAATTCCCATTTCCCTTCCCCCTCAACATGCTCCATCAGTGCTTTCCCCAGTAAAGCTCTTTGTGCAGATCTTACTGTGTCTGCTTCCCTGGGAACCTGGCCTACAACAGGTGCTACCAGGAGTGGTCCAAGGAAGCAGTTCCAAATTGGGATTTTGGAAGTGGATCACTAGTCATTCACTGGCAATGAGGATTCTGCACCTGGTGGTAGGTAGAGCACTGATAGGCTCTGTGTACAGTTCCAGACAGCTATTGTAGCTCTTGCCCAGGACAGTGAGCTGGGATGGAATATTGGTGAAAGAGAACATAGGGTCTGATGTTATTTTGAAATTTTGGAGGAATAGGTAATTTTAGGACTTGGGTTGGTTGGCGATGCGGGGAAAGGGATGTACTGGGGAAGAAAGGTGAGATGAAGAAATCAACAGTGAAGGTGAAGTGGGAAAGGCAAGGGAGATTCGTGGCACCAGAGATTCGTGCTGTACCCAGAGGGTAGACAGACCTGTGGGTCAGGTCCAAGGCAGCAGAGCAGCAGACAGGTCAGCATGGAAGCCCCATCAGATCTGTCAAGCCAGGGCCAGGACCTGATGTTGGAGGAAAGGGAACTTGAAGCTTGGTACAGAAATATCGAGGTCAGCATTCTAAAAGTATCTGGAATCTTCAGATTCTCCTGAAGAAGAGGTACACTCCTCTCCATTAAAAGCCAATGCCTTCCTTCTTGAAGTCTAGGTGAAACTGCTGCCTACCAAGACACACATTCCCCTCAGGAAGTCTCTTCAGCCTCGCTTCCTGGCTAAGGTACAACCTAACTGGGTGTGAAAAGGGAGGAAATGGATAATACCATGAATACTGCTTGGAGAACACACATGTAACTGTCTCTAAAAGGGTGTGCCAAGGGCTCAGAACAAACACGGCTGAGTGAGAGTTGATCCACATGTGGGTATACTACCTGTGATCAAGAGTGTGACAATTAGTAAGCACCAAGAACTGAAGTAGTCATGTCTGCTCTTGGAAACTTAAACAGTAATGGTCCACATGAATTGAGGTGAAAATGAGAGAGCAGTCATGGCAACAGTGCAAAAAAGACTCAGCAGACTATGAATTGGCACGCTAGAGTGGACACCAGATAGGAAGTTCCAAACCTGCCAGCTGACCATGTTCCACAAAAGGGCCTGGAGGACACTTCCCCAAAGCTGCGAGGAAGCCACAGCTGCACCTTACAGAGCAGGAGTCCCTTGCAGCATGGGGATGATAGAATACTAAAAGAGACCAGGTCCTGGTGTTTAATCGGGAGCCAGGTGGGCGCACCCATTATAACAAACTGCAAGGAGTCAGTGGTGTCTAACTTGCAGAGAGCAACCGTGATTCTGAGAATGTGGTACTCCCAAGGGCGAGACGGATACTTGGCAATGAAACCGCTCAATTAAAAAATCATGAGAAATTAATAATGGATGATCAGGAGGCTGAAGGCAGCTACTCTAATGCAAAGCCATGATCACCAATTCACTTTCTAGCCTTGAACGAACTGAAACCTATTTACTGAAGGAAAGGCCAAGTCTCTCCAAAGGACCTAAGCAAGTATGTATGAGTCCTTCAGTCCTTTACCAAGGGACATATAGCCACCAATTTGGGCACAGTCTGCAATAACAATGATACCTGAGAATCCAGAGTCATTCCAAGAGTCAAACCCCTCTGTTCAGCATGTATGGGGTCATGTTAACAGAGGTTCACAGCTCCATGCAGGGACTTCCTGGGAGCCAATTCCCTGATTTTCAAACGTATAACTGGGATGGATAAATTCAGTAATTAGCAACAACAGCCACAACTCCTACTTTAGTTTCTTTAAGGTGGGTTAACAGCTAACAGAGAGAGAAAAGTCAAATGCAAGCTTCGGAAATTGTCACTGCTGACCAAGAAAATAAATCAAAAGCTGTATCAAATCTAAGGGAGAATGGCAGACTGTGGTATTCATAAAGACCTAAATGTAACAGGGTGGTGGTCTCATGGAATTCACCCGCCTTCTTCCTCTTCAGAAACCAGACATGCTAGAACGATAGTGAATCACCACAAGCTCAACCAATAGCAGCCCCAATACAGAATGTTGTCAGACACAGGAACTTCATGGTACTGGCTGTTGATCTGAAGAATGTCTTCTTTTCTACCTCAATTGAGGAGCAGTAGCAGTTAGTCATAATATGAACAGGACAACAGTGTATATTTGTGACCTTGCCCAGGATTTGCTAATTTCCCACTCTGTAATAATACGGTAAGGTTTCAAGAACTCGAATCTTCCTGACGTGGGCTAATACAGCAATTGGAAGCTGCTTATGGCTACCTTGATTTAGTTTTAAATGAACTAAAATTAAATAAGTTACTTGGTCACTCTAGCTACATTTCAACAGCTCAACAGTGGAATGTGGCCAACGGCTACCACACTGGATAACACAGATACAAAACATTTCCATCAGTGCACAAAGTTTTATTTAGACAATGTTGTCTCCAACATTCAACAGAATAACATTTGTCTGTTATGCCAATGCAATTTTGCTAGAGCCAATAAGTAACAAGTGGCAAGTGTGCTGGAAGGTTCGGTAAGGTATGTGCTTCATGTGTGAGAGATGGGCGTGACAGAGATTCAGAGGCTCATTAACCGTGTCAATGAGACCTGCAGGAGCAGGTCTGACATGCTTTGACATTCTATCCCAAGGAAATGATTGCATTTCATACCTGCTAGGGCAATGCGTTCTGAAGGCAGTATATTCCACACTTGGGAACTGTTCAATCCACTAACTAAGAAGAAACACTGTCACCTTTGGATGACATCAGGGAAGGGCTCTATGGCAGGCTGTCTGCACTGTAAGCAGCACACTGGCTTGAGCCAGATTACTTGATACATATAGCACTTGACACTCTGGTATCTTTCATTTCTGCATATGGGCTGTTCTTTAGTGCTGAACTGTTATCATGAACAAAAAAATTACATTTTGATATGTTCCGCAGATTACAAAACAATTGGTAGGACACCAGTTTTTTGTTAAAAATTAAGAATATGAATTAATACATACTAAAATACAATCTAACAAGAGTCATCTTTGGTATAATTATGGGTGCCTGAATTGCTTTATCTTTTATTTTTTTCTACAAAGTACTTGTGACATGAGGAAATTAACAAAAAAATTAATCCTAAAATACTGTGAAAACATCTGCCTTTCCCGATCAAATTACATTTCATCTCGCGTGTTCTGTATGTTCTATTATTCCACCTAATGTGTCTGAGGGCAAGGAATGTTCTGGGTGTCTTTAATTTTATAGCCTACAGAGTGTAACTCAGTATCTGGGAATAGCATATGCTTTTCAAAGGAAGTGCTGACTGAGTTGTCCCTATTCATTATAACTTAATAATATCGCTCTTCTAATTCTCCCGATTCCTCTTTATTATAGGCGTCAGAACTAGGCCTAGATAAATTTCCTAGACAGTATGCCACGAAACGATCAAATTCGAGATCAACTTTCATATGTCTGAGTTCATATTTGTGAAATCTGTAGGTCAATATTCTCTGGTCCTAAAATGTTTAACGGTTATTTTAATCTGTTTGAACCGCCTTTCCCTCTTAACTGTACACCAGGTAGAAAGGGATCTGCAGCCCTTGTCAGGTCGCCTGGAGGGCTGGTCTCCACACCAGCGCTGCTTTTTACCTTTCTGAGACGTTGAGACTGCGGTTTCCGCTCTCTGACCTCTGTGCACGGACACCTGCTTGCCCCCGTCCTCCTGTGCCTTGTGGGGGCTGGGTCCCTGCGTCCATATCGTTTTCTGGGCGAGTCCAAGGACTGACCTAGGTTGCACCGTTTTCTTCTCTTCTCGCAGCCCCCACCTCTGACCCGGCTGAGTCTTCAAGCCAGCTCTGCTCAGCACAAGGTGTCCCCACAGCGACCGCTTCTCCGCACGCTGCACAGCTCGCAGAACACTACAGATCATGTTCTCAGAACTCGGCCCCGCGCAGGGTCAACGCACCTACAACCAGCACCCGCCACAATCCGCAGCCCAGCCAGCCACAAACAACACCCACACCTTCACATCACAGAGCGCGCCGGGCGAACGTCTGCAGAGTCTCTAGAGAAGCTACGTCGCCTGTCCCGTCCTCCCTCTCGCACCAAGGCGCTCCGCGCTGACACTCAGGCCCTCCGCCCGGGTCTCCGCAGAGCAGCCTGGGAACTGCAGTTCCGGGACCGCGCTCCGTACCCCCGCGCCACGGGCGGGAAGCTGCAGGAACTGCATCTCCCACAACGCACGGCGGCCAAGCGCGCCGGCCCTTTCCGAGCCTCCCAGACGCCTCTGCGCGCAGGCGCCGCGCGTACTTCCGGCGGCAGGGGACGGGGTCACGATGGTGGAGGTCCTTCAATCCTTGATAGTTACAAGAATCAGATAAGCAGATGCAAACTGCGTGTTCTCGTGACCCTTGTAGAGAGGGCTTTGCCAGCCGGAGAATCCTCCGCCTCGTGATGGCTTTCGTGTTTCTATAGGCAAATGATTTAGTTCCTGTTTCTTCAGAAAGCCAGACAATAAGCAGCCAGGGCAAAACTGAACGGGGTTGCCGCAAAGCAGCCGTGGGTGTCGTAAATGCCCAGAGACAGACCTGATGTGCCGGCCCGCAAAGCGTCCAGAACACCGCCTTGGTAGCTAGGCGACGGCGCCAACGGGAGAAGCCCGCGCATGCGCGAAGCCGGCCGCGAGTCTGAGCGCGCTCTTGCGGGGGCCGGGCCCTCTCCAGAGCCTTCTCACCGCTGGGCGGTCCCCGCAAGGTCTCCATGGCGACCGGACGCGGGCGGATCCTGAGGCAGCACTGGCTAGGCCTCCAGGCGCTGCGCGGGCCCATCCAGGGCGGCAGCGCGCCGCGGGGCAGCGTGGGCCTGGCCGCGTGGCGCGCCGGGGCCTCCGGGTTCAGGTGACGGTCGGGACCCGCGGGAGGGTCTGCCCGGCGGGGGAGCCCTCGCTGTCCCCGCCCCGCCGTTTTCTAGCGAGCACTTTTATTGGTTGGATGCTGGCACGTGATTGGCAGCTCCCTTTAGCGCGGGAAAGGTTGGAGCACGGCAGAAAAACCTCTTCCCGCTGGAAAAGTGGGTTCTCAGCCCTTTGGTACGAGCGCAGTGGCTGCCCAGGGACGCCCCGGCGCGCCGCCCACCTCGGCCGCGCGCTGGAGTCCGCACGGTCTGGGGTCGGGGTTCGCCTTTCGCCTCAGCGTCTAGGCCAGGTGGCGTCCACCCGCTACAACCTGTCCCGTTGCTTCCTGCTCCCCCAGCGCCGCCCCGCGGCCGGGGCCGGTCCGGGTGAGGCGCTGCGGCCCCACGCGAGCCAGGGCGCCCGCCCTGCCCAAGACCCCGCCCTGCGGAGCCCAAGGTCTTCCCGGCAGTGCCAGGAGTAGGGACGAGGGGAAGCGGCGGACCTGGAGGCGCCTCCTTCGGAAGCTTCCTGTTCAGCCCTGGGAGGGGAGGCCAGTATGGAAAGTGCGGACTCGCTGGGATGGCACCTGCTCCGTGCTCTCGTTTCAGTAGCTGTTTCCAACCCTGCACCGTCACCCCGCTTGGTTTACTGGGTGCAGGAACAGTGCTAAGAATTCACCACCTGGACGATTATCTTGCGGTGAAGGCTGTTTGACCTATAGTTGTGAAAAGCCATATTTTATCTTCTAATAAGCCAAGTGTCACTAAGCATTCTGTTATTCAACAAAGTTTGTTTTTCTTCTGTGACTCCTCAGAAGTGTGTTCCGTGTCCTCCAAGTCTCCATTACCCCCATGTACCCTGGTTCTGGAGCTTGGTCCTGTTCTTTAGTGCCATGATAGTAGCTTCTGATTGAATGGCCATAGTGCTGAAGCACAGCTCCCGTGGTAAATGGTGACAGGGCCTGCAAAACTTCTCATGTAGAAGGGAAAAACTGGCTTTTAAGTAGGAAATCTGAACTTTAAATCAGTTTGTCTGAATTACTAAAATCAGGCGATGTGTACTGAGAGTGCTCTGGGGGAAGCAGAATTATTGTTATGCAATCCAACCTTTTTTAAGTTGAGTGAACTTTCCGGTGGAATGATGTACCTACAGTGCTTGTCATTATGCCTGGATTTGAATATGGCCTTTAACATAATTTTATGCCGTTTCGATCCCCAGTGCTAGCCAATTCCCTTTCCTCCTTCCTCTCCTCCTTCCTCCTGATCCCCCACTTCTATTCTATTGGTCTTCTATTAATTTATTTTTTAATTGGTGCATTATAGTTATTAGTAAAAGTGGAATTAATTGTGATATACACGTATAAGCTCATAGAACAATTGGGTCAGTTTCATTCCATGTTCCTGCCCTATTCCATCCTTCCTCCCTCCCAGCAATCTCCATTCTCTACTCCACTGTTCTTCATATTTTCATGAAATCAACTCTTCCCCCCTTTAGTTCCTATTTCTGTCTAGCTTTTGCCTATGAGATGAGAGGAAAAAAAACTAAACCCTTGACTTAGCAGGATCTCCAAGTTCCATCCATTTACCAGGAAATGGCATAATTTATTTCTTTATGGCTGAGTAGAATTCCATTGTGTATATATACACAGTTTCTTTATCTATTTGTCTATCATTGAGCACCTACGTTGGTTCCATAGGTTGGGTATTGTGAATTGAGTTGCTGTTGGATAAATACCAAAAGAATGGGCTAGCTGGGTCAAGAAAGTGGTTATTTTTAATGTCTTTATTGTGGAAAATTAGATGTGAATAAGGAATCAATGGTTGCCTTTTAAACACAGTGTATTTACAAACATCCCATTGTAAAAAAATATAGCAGCACATGTATCAGGCACAGAAATTAGATTTTTAAAATGTGGAACTTATTCAAAGCTATCAGGCAAAAATTTGTCACTTGAGAAAAATGTTTTAATCTAAATACTATCTTACTAAGTGTATCAGACATATCTGCATGAGAACATGCATACAGCTTGCTGATTTGCTAATTGTGTGGACTGTTATGTACAGTTAGTTTTAGGGAGAAACGGAAATGTTTTTTCAATAGTGCCAAAATGTAAAATCTTAGCTAACATGGTAAAAAGAGCTCAGATGGGACAGTTAGCAGCTGAGGGTATTGGTGGCTCCTTGCCCCTAGCATGGGACTATCAAGGTCTCTTAAATTGCTTAATTAGAGACTTAGTCTTCTGTGAAATGAGGGACTCCATGAAATTTATTTTAATTGTGGGAAAACAAAATAAAAAAATATAGTCTTTATTGTTTAAGAAATTCAGTAAGGTGGTGGTGGTGATGATGATGATGCTTTTGGTACTGGGGATTGAACCCAGAGTACTTCATTACTGAGCAACATCCCTGACCCTATTTATTTATTTATTTGTTTGTTTATTTTAAAATTTGAGACAGGGCCTCAGTAAGTGGCTTAGGGCCTTGTTAAGTTACTGAGGTTTAGCTTTGAATTCATGATCTTCCTTCCTCAGCCTTCCAAATCTTGGGATTACAAACATGTGCCACAGTGCCTGGCAAAGATTATTTTAGTTATACATAAGTTATACATGTATTAATTTACAAAAAGTTGACTTTATTCAGTTCATGAAAATTTATGCAGCAGGCTTTCATAAGTTCTGGGCGTATAATTGACCTCGGTAAGAACACCCTGGACTCACCTGCTACATGTTCTTTGAAATGGCTGAGCCCCTCTCACTGTTCTTCTCAAATGGATAGGTGCCGCTTGATAGGGGACACATAAGGCCTCTTTGTGATGTGTAAAATTAATACACAGATTTGTATTAATGTTACATAATTTAAATGGCAATTTTATAAGACAAAGGTAGATAAATTTTCCAGTAGCATGCAATATTTGCATTCATTTTAAAAGTCAAATAAGAGACTTCTAAGTAGAAGCTTTGAGTTTGTTTGCTGCAGGCTGTGCCTCTGGTTTCAAGGGACCTGGTTTCAATTTCTTTGGGTGCACTTTCTGAGAATGCCTTTGAGAAGCATTGTTTCATTCTGAAGGATTGTGCTACCAAACAGTGAGTCCTAGCAGCTGTGTGCATGAGATCTCAGTTTTGAAATTAAAGCAACAACTACATCCAAAATTTATTACATATTCAATATACCAAGAAAAATGAGAAAATAAATGGGAGTTTTTCCTCTTCAGTTCTCTATCCCCCATTTAAAAATCACCACCACTATTAAGCCTTGTAATTGTATGAATCAGATATATTATGTAAATACCTCATTTCTCCCTCTGGATCTTTCCTTTGTATGCTTGTGTTTACTCTTTCTCTTAGAGAAATGTGAATACAAACTTAAGTAACGTATTCTAATATGACTTGGCTTTTCAAGTAATACCTTGTTAATTTAGCAAAAATTTATTGAGTGCATTTTGCGTGCTGGATGTGTTGTGGGTGCTAAAGAATCAGCACTGAACAAAACACACAGTGTCCTTTCTCACATGGAGCTTATATTTCAATGATAATAAACAGGATAGGTGACTAAAATCATAGTATTGGATGGTGATAAGTGCGAAGGAAAAAAGTGGTAGGAAAAGAGTGTAAAGGGTATGTGTTCAGGATTGGGTTGCAGTTTTAGGTAGCATGAGCAAGGAAGGTCTCAGACAGTGAAATTTGCAAGTGCCTGCCCCTCACTGGATGAATGGATACAAAAACTGTGGTACATATATACCATGGAGATCTACTCAGCAGTTAGAAACAGCGATATTGCAGCCTTTGAAGGTAAATGGATGGTTATGGAAGAAATCATGCTGAGTGAAGTCAGCCTAACCCAGAGAGCCAAGGGTCGAATGTCTTCACTCATCAGTGGAGGCTGGAGCTAGACCCTGGCCAGTGTGAAAGGTGGTCAACTTTAGTGTATTAAACCCAGAAAAGGTGTAGTGACACACAACCTAAGGCATTCATAGAGATGTATTGGGAAGGAGGGGGGAAGGGGGAGGGGAGGGATAAGGGTAGGAAAATAGTGGGCTTCTAGGGGGTAAATCTAATTTTTAGAATATATATATATGTGTATATATATATATTGTTGGAAGCATTTTTGATTGTTCAACAACTAAATTTCTTAATAAAAAAAGGTGAGGGAGTGAGCTAAGCAGATGGCTAGAAGACATTGTGGAACTATTTCTTCTTGAAACACTTCATCTCTGTTGGGCGCTGCATCTTCATTGACTGCACAGTGAGAACTGTGTGGCTGACTTACAGCTTAATCAGTCCTGTGCTGTTTCTGCTTTCTCCATGGACATTCTCACAAGAACAGGACAGTTTTCTTGACTTAGGGTGTATTTCTAGAAGTGGAATTTCTGGCTTAAAATAAAAGTATGTATCTTTTAAGGAGCTTGGTTCTGATTTGTCTTTCCATGAAATACATAGAATAAGATATTCTACCAGCAGTGAATGAGAATACAGATTTCTCTGTAATATAGCTGATGTGAATTCTTATCAATTTTTGGTCTTTGCCGGTTTGCTAAATTAAAATTGATACTGCATACTAATTTTTAAAAATTCCCTTGGATAGGCCTAGGGAATAGTTTTTTTTTTTCCTAGTATTTTTTTTTTATAAGAGCGAGAAAGGGAAAGTGTGAGAGGGAGAGAAAGAATCAATTTTATTTTTTCATCTAGCTTTTGCTTCTCTGATACTTAGTTGTGTGTGTCATGCTGGGATTTAAACCCAGGTCTTTGTGTATTGTAGGCAAATGCTCCAATCCTTGAGCCACTGCTCCAGACCCTCTTGCATCTTTTGACTGAAGAAATAATGACAAAAAGTCATTACCAATTTAGTAATGGTTTTTAATTAAATTTAAATTTGACTAATCACAACAGTATTCATCTACATTAAAAATAGTATATACTAGTGAGAGACATTATTTGGGCTTCATACAGTGTTTGGGGTGTATGTGAACTCACAGAACAATCCTTCATATGGCTGTGAGTCTAAGGGTCACAGGTTGGGATCTACTGATAGAAATCATTATTTGATGGAGAAGTAATAGTTATTCCTTTTGATTTAAAGCTTGAGTGTTAGAAATGTTTGTCATTTGAATGTATTTTATGTTTTAATATGTGATACCGATCAATATAGACTTTTAAGAATAACCATTACAAATAAGTAATTCTATATAATTTTAAAAATACATTCTTAATAAGTTGTTTGCTGTTTTAGCTAGTGTCCTCTCTCAGACTCCAAATTCATGTCCGCCCAGAACCTTAGGATGTGACTTTATTTGAACAAAGTCTTGTGGTTGTGGTTAGTTAAGATTGGGTCATACTGGATTAGGGTGAGTCCAAATAGAATATGAATTATGTTCTTATAAGAAGAAACACAAACAGCACAGAGGGAAGATGCCACATGAGGATGGGGGCAGAAGTTGAAATTACAGTACCATAAGCTAAGGAGCACCAGGGATCGCTGGCCACCAGCAGGGCCAGCATTTTACTTTAGAGCCCTCAGAGGGAGTGTGGCTTTGCCTACACCTTGAGTTTGGGTTTCTGGCTTCTAGAACATTTCTGTTGTTCTGAGCCGTCCAGTTTACAGTCTCTGTTATGGCAACCCTAGGAAACTAATGGAATTAGGAAATTAATGGAATTAGGAAATTATGTTTTCTGATTACTGTGTGAGGGCCAGGTCAATGGAGTTGAAACTTTTCTGTCTTGTACAGAAGTAAAACAATGTACAACAGAGTTCTGTGGTTAGAGTGGGGGGCATTCCAAAACTTTCCAATTTGCATTTCTTCTTGCTCTGCGGAGCACAGATCGAGACTCCGTAATAGTCTGGCCTAACTTGAAGACATTCGTTAGCTAAAGAGTCAGTTGCACACCGTGCACCTTCTGTGGAAGCCAGAATGGGGAGGGATCTGCAGCCAGAATTTTTTTACCGTGGCACATTTGTTATCCGCCAGGATCTGGGATAACTTCCCCCTTTCAGCCTCTTCCATGTTGAGATGCCAGGGTGCAGATGATAGCTAATATTTATGGAAGGTTTCCCAGGTACCAGGGATCCTGCTTGTTTCTAGAGGAAAATCTATCCAGAGAAAAGAAGCTCACTCCGCAGCTGCTCTGACACATGGAATGGTGCTTGCTGAGCACAGCAGATGTGTGCTCATGGGTGATGTAGTACTTACTGCCATGTGGACATCATGGTGTGCCACTTCGGCAGCAGAACTCAGGCTATACTGTCACCTAGTCAGCTGACTTGTGTGGGCCCCTTTATTGCTTATGGCTCCTAAGAGCAGAGTGTGCCTTGAGTGGAAGACTATCCTTTGTTAAGATCCATTTTGAGTGAATTTCATACTTCAGCTTCCGGAGGGTTAATTAATTAGCCTTCCCTTGAAGTGTTAGTCCGAATGTGCCTAGGGAGTTAGTCTAGTACAAAAACTGAGGGTAGTTAAACTCTCAGTGAACAAAGTACATATTTAAAGTGATGATATTGGTGAAGTGAGCAAATGGGTGATATGCTCTAGATTTTAGTTGCCTCTTCAATGACGTGCTGAGTGGGAAATGGTCAATAACTGACGTGCGTGTTGCACATGGCTTAATGAAGCAGATATCTACTAGGAGCTCTCAGAGATTTGCCTAGAAATGTGGGGGTTGTGGTCTGTATGACTCTTCCTGAGTGTTTTAGATTCCCTCCAAACTGCTATTAAGCATTGCTGATTTTGAGGCTTGACAATGAGAAGGACTACGTGCAATAGAGTATTATATATTATTTCATAAAATGTAAAAACCATAAATTGTAAGATACCCTGTTATTTTATGTGTCACTAAAATATAAAAAAGCAGTTAACTAAAATATATTTCATTGAATGTGAGATGTTAAATGTGAAAATACTGTGGATGAGTACTTGGTACCTCTGTTGGCAAGACTTCCAGAGCCAGAGTTAGAACCAATCCGTATCCCCCCAAAGACAAGCGAAGTTTTAGCTTTTGTTGATGGTTCTAATTCACAAATCTCAAATTCTTAGAAATGTCAAATCTCTTGATGCTGTCTTTATTATGTTTCTATTGTATTATCAAAACTGGCCAGTCAGTGCATTTTATCATTTTTCTTCTTGTTTCCATTGAATACATTTTACAGCACCTCTTTGACAAGTTGACAGCTTGCAAGGAGAGCAGGTATTAAAACTTAAATTGAAAACACATCAGAGTAAGACCAGGCTTCAGGTCTACTGACCAGGTCAAATGCCACAGCCCCTCCTTCCTTTACCCTTCCCCCTTTCTCCTTTCCTTCCATGCTTTCTTTGCAGAGATGAATTTTTACAGTGAGAAATCTTTGGAGTTTATCAGTTCTTTAGAATTATGTAAAAGGCAGCAGATAAGTCACCTCATTTGGCAGTCATGTAATATGAATCGCACTTTTCTTTTCAGAAAGGGGCCTGGTGTCAAATTTGCTGCAGGCTGTACTTCTGTGAAGCAATATGCCAGACGTGGCCAGCACTGTGAGAAGTCCTCTAACTTTTCTGTGTCCCTGGATAGGTAAGTAGTAGGAGTAGCTGGACACTATTTTGGGAGGGGTGGCTCTAGATGTGGTTTTTAAGAGAAAGTTATAGTGCTCTATATACCAAGTTGCTATTTTGAACTCTCTAAGAATAGGATTGTGTAGGAAGAATGTACAACATGGAGTTTTGATATGAGTCACAAGCCTGTCACCATTATCCTTATTAGACTAGTTTTATGAAACTAAGCTTCTAAAAATGACACTTAAATTGAATTTTCCTTTTATTAAAATGTTCTCTAAAATTATTCACTCTTCAATTGATAATGACCAATGAAAGTGGAGGAAGAAGATTAAAATGCATTGTTCTAAAAATTTAGCAGCTCTCTGAATTTCTTAGCTTTCAGTATTTTTGGGACCCCTAGATTCTGTACAATGACCTCAGCATAAAGATCCATAGAATTTTTTAAACAAGGTTATTTGTAATTGATGGTAAGATGCCTATAGATTTGTACCATAGTAACATTTATGGAACATCATCTGTATTCCACACATTGTGTGGAGCCCTTAAACACTTAGTGTTATTAAAGAGTGGCATTTTATACTGGAGGAAGTAAGGCCCACATAGTCTTGTGTTAACCAAAGTGTGATTCAAAGTAAGAAGCCTGCTTTCAATTCAAGTTCTGGGCATTTAATAATACATCATAAGTGGCTCAGCTCTCAGTGTTCATATTTTTATATACACGGTTTAATGTGAATGGTTTAGTGTGGTTTTATGAAGAAAATCAAAAAGGTATTTAATCAAGGACTCCAATTTAAGTTTAAAACCCATAGACTCTGTCCTACAATAACCCGATATGAGCAATAGGGCAAATATTTGTTTGCTTAATCTGTCTTTAGGTATTTGAAGGCCTACTCTGTCTGGATGCTGTGTTCTGGGAGACAAATAGTAATCCACTCATATATGATCCCGTGCAGCTGGTGGTCTAATAGGGGAGATAGAATTTTAAAAAGTAAATTACTATAAATTGGGATACGTGCTGTCCAGAAAATACATAGATTCCATAGTGTAGAATAGTGGGATAGAATGGTAAAGAAAGACTTCATTGTGGGGGTGACATTGAAGATGAGAACTGAAAACAAATTCAGGAGCTTCGAGAAGAGCATGTTGGAGTGGGAACCCAGAGGTGCAGAGGTGGGAAGTGCTGTAAATGCTGCTGGAGTAGTGGCAGCAGGAAGTGGAACCAGGGTTTCATGATAGTAGAGTGTGATAGCATTTGATTCCTTAAGTTATCTTGTTCACTTGTTTACCTCTCTCTCTCCTTTTGAAGGAGGGGTATGGAGAGACATGAAAATTTGTGACATATTCTCGGTATAACTGACATCACTCATTTTCAAATGATAAGGCGTTGAGGGGAAAACAGACATCAAATAGGAACATGAACCTGTGGGCTTGAGCAGGAGGTGCTGCAGACTGATACATGCAAGAGTTGGGGTGAGGGCAGAAGAGGATCAGTGATGACAGAAGAGGATGCCAAGTGACAGTGGGCGTGAGTCTCCTTCAGGGTGAGGTCATTCGGTTTGCTATCCTGGAGACTATGGGATCTCATGAGGAGAGCATGGAGAAGGGGAAGCAAATGTGACACAGGATGAGCTTGGAAGAACTGGGGCATTGAGAAACACTCAGGGAGTTTGGGAAGACCTGTGAGGTCCAAGAAATCCAAGAGAAGTGCGTTGTGTGAACCAGAAGAGATTGCTGAAAAACCAGGAGTGGTCCCATATCTGCTGCTGAGAGAAGAGTGGGTGGAAGCATCCAGAAAGCTGTGGCAAACTTGAACTGTTTCAGGTCAGCAGAAGGGAATGGGCTGGAGACTCATTTAAAAAAATGTTTTTGTATGTTATATTTCATGCTGAAATATAAAAAAAGGATGTAGGAGGTATGGAAGTGGGGTCAGCAAGTGTGACAAGTTTTGTTTTCTTCTGTTCTTTCCCAGAACCTTGGCTGTGGAGGTCATAGAGATTATATGGTAGCTGGAGGGAGATTAGGGGTGGGGAACTGAGAGAAGAGGATAGTGTTAAGATGAGATATTTGGGGATTGTTTTCAAAGAAGAGCCAGGCAGGAGTGGAAGGCTGAGGTCCTTCAGGGCTGATAGGGACACAGAGCACAGGTGGTTTGATAGGAGGGAGTGAGCATTCTCATGGGGATGGAGGGGTGTAGAAATTACAGATACAGGAGTACTGGAGTGGATTACAACATGAAATAGGGACAAAGGTATGTTCAAGTTTGAATTCCCTTAGTTCTGAAAATGAACATAAACAAATGAATTCAGTTTCTCAGAGAAGCCTGCTGGTCTACAGCAGTTTTCTTGCTTTAAATTTCTTTGTCCTACCTTTGCCTTCCTCTGTCCCTTTCCTTCCATATTGTTGCCTATCTTTTTCTTCTCCCCCAGTAATTATGTGAAACTGCAAATGTGAAATAATGAGAATCCAACAGCAAACAACCCAGTATGGGTATAATCATCAGTGGTTCCAGTTTGGAAGAAAACTTAGGAACAATAATTAAGAACACTTTCATCTTTTCCATTTTAACTATAAAGCAGAGGTTTTCTCCTTTGCCAGAATTTTGAAGAAAAGGACCCCTTTTATGAAGTTAGTCTGGTGTTTGGAAGGTAAAAGCCTGCCTAATGTTTAACTTGAATGGGATTTTATTCCAGTTAAATGATTCGTACTATATAGTTTTCTGTAATATTTTAAAGTCCAACTCTAACTTCTGATAAATTACATTGATTTAAAAAATATGTATGATTTTAATGAAAAAGTTAAAATATAAAAATTATATGCAGTAGGTAGCCTGAATGATCACAAAAATGTATTTTCTTGTTATCTTGCTGTCTGTAGCTTGAATTTAATGGCTCTGAACATAAGGGGTTTCTGTGGGGGGCGGGAGGCCTTTAACTAGTACCTAAGCAAGGCTACTGTTTAGGTTCTCAGAAAGTCTCCCGTTAAGTCTCTCTGAGGTTTTAAGCAGTGGTAGCACTTGCACAGTGGCATGCATTAAATATATGTGACATTAACTATTTTTTTCTCTGGGTAGGTATCTACTTTGTTCTTTCTCAGTGTTACCAGAATTTTTGGATTGACTATATCCCTATGAAATATCTGATGACCTGATTCCCATCATAAGTAACAAGGTTTTCATAATTCAATTCACAGGTAGACTATAAAGAGAGAGAGTATGGGCAAACCATTTTTAATTGGCTAAAGGTTTTTTCCCCAGTATATCCCTAGACTACATTACCCTAATCCTTAATAAGATCTCTTGTGTCTCCATTTTCATTTCCACTCTACCAAATGTTCATAAATGTGCATAAACGCTCATTCCTAACTCAATGACACTAGTAACATGTCTTGGCACTTTCAGCCTGTGTACTCTTTGTAGAATTCTGAGATTGTGGAAGGAGATAGGATATTTACAGTACAACCAACATCTTTACTTAGGCTTAAAAATGAAAAAGTCACTTCAGAAAGCATTACAGGATTTGGTGTCTCTTTGAAGCCTCTAAGGATGCAGTCAAGAATGTGGGGGCATTTAGTAGTAGGATGCACCAGAGGGCACACGTTAGGTAGGAAATAAGCTAATATTTCCCATTCCACTTACCATTTTTTTTTGAGAAGGGATTCTGTGTTTATTTTACTAAAAGCTAAGAATGTTATCTCTGTCCCTTACTCCCTTATTCCTTATCTTTCCTCCAAACCTAAGAGATTGAACCCAGGGGTACTCTACTATTGGGCTACATCCCTAGCCCTTTTAACTTAAGACAGTTTCCCTAAGTTGCACCTGGGTGCCTTGAACTTGGGATCCTCCTACCTTAGCCTCCTGAATAGCTGGGACTACAGGTATGCTCCTCCAAGCCTGATTCGTGTCTTCTTTTTATCTCACCAAAGAATAATACCTATTTTCATGAGGTGGGCAGGCAGGCAAGTCCTGCCTATTGATTCAGAATATGAACATGATTAAAATGCTGAGGAACTTATCTCTTTGGATTTCTGTATTAGTTTGTCATTAGAATTCTAATGAAATTTTCAATATTTCAATTTCAAGAAAATAATTGAAGATGAGGGTACATTTGTCTTTTATACAGGAGGAATCTTTTTATGATCTTCTATTTAGAGATGAACAGCCAATTTGCTTTTTGGGTGATTTTGTAGATTAAGCACTGGTGAACTTGTCTGATTTTTCCCCTTTCTCAGAATGCCTTCTGAGATCTTGCTGAAGATATTTTCCTACTTGGATGCTGTGAGCCTACTGTGTGTTGGATGTGTGAGCAGACGCTTCTATCATTTGGCCAATGACAAGTAAGGAGAAAACCAAGCCTACTATGCTTTGATGACTATTTGATAGAAGTCATGAAAACTAGCAAGAGCTTTTTAAGCTTTTTGTAAAAATTAAGATAATTTCAATAGTATTTTAAGACATAAATAGACATAGTACGTCTGTTTTATGTAGTCATGACTTTCAGCTATTTGAATTTATATGCTTAAAAAAAGTTATATTCTTTACATATGCTGAAAAAGATCAGGATTCTTATTACTGTAGCTGTTGGAGTGTTTGGTTTGTTGCCGCTTTGGTTTGTTAGCCAGGGTTCTTGGCTGTGCTCACCTGAAAACTAGACAGATATACACATGATCTTAAGCAGTACTGCAGGGGTTTTCCCTCTTGTTCCTGGCCATTGGTTGACAGATCATATGACATGCTGTCTGGCAGGTAGGCAGGCAGGCAGATCCTAGAGAAAGATGTCCAGTGGACTTAGCTCTTCCTCCCAAAGATGTCAGTCAAGGAAATTTCCTGTCGGGTGGGAGTAAAGGAGGGAAGAAGGGTCCCAGAGCATCCTGGGGAGCTGTTGCCTTTGGAAGCAGGAATCACCCTTGCCTGGGCTCCTAGGGTATCTGTGCATAAAGCAAATTCCTCCACTGTTCTGACACTCAGCTCTGTCCATGCCACAGAATTTTACTTTGTGTGGAGAGATTATGGGGCCATTTGACATCCAGTGAGCATTTTGTGCCCTCAGCTGAACATCTTGGTCTTTTAGGACCTACTCTTATTCAGCATCAGATGATTATACAAATATTGATTCTATATAGAACCCATACGTCACAAGGGAAAAATATCAAGATAAGAGGAAATGCATGTTTTATTTATTTTTAATTATTCACTCTATATTTTATTGGTGCATTATAACTATACCTAATGATGGAATTTGTTGGTTTATATTTGTACATGCATAACAGTATAATTTGGCCAATATCATTTCCTAGCAAATGCAGGTTTTAATGGTGTTTTTTTTTTTAACTAGATAAAGAAATGGAGAACAAAGGAAGGAGGGCTATAATATGATTTAATCTTGGAACATGGCAGGAAAGAAATGATATATGTTATGTTGGTTCTCAAATGCCAGTCCATAGAAGAAGACTGGATCTGAACCAGCTGGGAAAGCTTAACAATACTTGGATTCCTAGTCTGCATTTCTGATGATTGTAATTCAGTGCTCTGGAATCTATATTTAAAAATTGTCTCAGGTTATACCAACGAATAGCTAGATTCTGAAATGATTGGATATTATATGTTTGACACTTAAGTAAAATAAGCCCTCAGACTCCATTAAAGCTGCTCTCAACGGTTCTCACACTCAGAAGGGCACATATACCATTCTCTGGTTGGGAAGGGTGGTTTTTCTTATCTTTCAATTTAAAAGATGTTTCCTGTATTGGAGAACATGTCAGTCTGTCTGTGTGTGTCAGCAACACATGTCAATGAGTAACATTATGAATAATGTTCTTGATGGGAGTTGTAGAATGAATCTAGATCAATTTTTATGTTTCTTTTTTTTAATGACCTAAAACAAGATGACAGAATTTACTAAAGCAAGATGCAGTAAGGCATGTTTCAAGGAAACTGTTCTGGGGAGTTCTCACTTTATTAAAGGAGAGTTTAAAAGGATCTTAAACTTAATATTTTTATTATATAACCAAAGGGAACAGTCTCATGTAATATTCTAATTCCATAATATAAAACATTTTTTATTTAGGCCTCACTTGTGGTAAATTAAATGTGCTGGCTTGTGTGAATGCAGTTCAGTGTACATGCTGTGGGTGTAGTCACTGTTCCTGATTGTGTGTGCAGCTGCTGCTCTGACCCCTTCTCCATGGCAGCACTTGCTCTTGTAGTTTGTGAGGACCAGCCCATATACAGTAGCACTGGCAGTGGTTTGGTCATGCTGATGGGAGAAATTTGAAGTTCCATAAAGGTCTTGCTAAAGCAAAGGAACACTTATGTTGAATAACATGATGAGTAAATTTGAAGAAAACACCAGCAAACTTTTATGCACAGGGAGTTCTAAAAAGTGTCTATTTAAGAGATTTTGGTAAAACAGTTTCTTTTTATCAGATGTACTCAATCATTACTTTGCATCTGTTGGCTCACATATAGAAGTCCAGAAATTTCTGAACTGCAAACATAAATGCTTTAGTACAACTGCTTGGCATGAAATGATTTTGTGGGGTGAGAAATGACTTTAGAAAGCTGTACCAGCAAGGGATGTCACTAGGCATGTGATTGTGTGAGTTTGTGTCTGTCGGGAAGTCCATGTGAATGTCTGAAGGTTGGAGATGTGCTCTTAAGTCCTGTGTTGAGAAATGACCCTGCGGCAAATAAAGTAGCTGTTGTTCTCCAGGGTGCCTAATGTGTCTCCAGTGCACCTCCTGCAGCTCAGTGGCACCCCGTTCTGCAGGGCAGTCACTTTCTCTCTCTCTCTCTTTTTTTTTTTTTTGACTTTTATTTTATTTTTAAATTTTTTTTAATTAGTTGAATATGGACTTACAGTTGAGGGGGAATCATTATCAAACAATCCAGAACAAATGTATATTTACATAGTTAGCCAGGGTGATGCCATATCATGGTTGCCCCCCTTGGGTTCCCCATGGTTCTATGTTTCCCCCAAAAGAACCCGTGTGTTAAATGGACTTCTCGTGGAGGTCAGAGATCTTCTGAGATGA
>PVKS010011242.1:32217-57427 GCA_004027875.1 Aplodontia rufa
CCTTCCCTCCCCCCCTCCCTGTGTCTCCAGGTATCCTAGGCAAGGATCCCCCTGTTTGTGTAAAAATTCATACCTTTTGAGGTTATTGTTGGCTTAGCCATCTAACATACTGTTTCCAGTTGTATTCTAGCTTCCACAAATGAGAAAACATTTGGCCCTTGAGTCTCTGAGATTGGGATACTTCACTTAGCATAATGTTTTCCATCTCCATCCATTTCAATTCAAAAGCCAAAATATCATTTTCTCTAATGACCGAGTAGTATTCCATTGTATATATGTACCAAAGTTTTAGAATCCACTTGTTGAGTGAGGGGCATCTGGGTTGGTTCCATAGTCTAGCTATAGTAAATTGAGCTGCTATAAACGTTGATGAAGCCGTATCTCTACAATATGCTGATTCTAACTCTTTTGGGAAAATACCCAGAAGTCAGATAGCTGGGACATAAGGTGGTTCCAGCCCTAATTTTTTGAGGAGTCTCCACACTGCTTTCCAGAGTGGTTGAACCAGTTTGTAGTCCCACCAGCAATGTGACAGTGTTCCTCTTTCCCCACAGCCCCTCCAGCATCTGTCGTCGTTCATTTTCTTCATTTTTGCCACTCTAACAGGAGTGAGGTAGAATCTCATTGGAATTTGGATTTTCATTTCTCTTATTGCTAACGATATAGAACATTTTCTCATATATTTATGGGCTTTCTGGACTTCCTCTGGTGGGAAGTTTCTTTTTAGATCCTTAGCCCATTTATTGATTGGCTTATTTGTGATTTTGTTGTTTAGTTTTTTTAGTTCTTTGTATATTCTGGCTATTAACCCTCTGTCCGAGGTGTAGCAGGCAAAGATTTTCTCCCAATCTGTTGGGTCTCTCTTGACACACTTGACTAATTCTTTAGCTGTGCAAAAGCTTATTAGTTTAATTGCATCCCATTCGTTTATTCTTAACTTTACTGCTTGCTCCATGGGAGTTTTGTTAAGGAAGTCACTTTCTCTTGGTGGCTTCTTGGCCACTGATCATTTCATCCATACTTCTCTAAATAGAAGTGTGGGTATGTAAATTAGCAAATAATTAAATTTTATTTATGTGTAGCTCATTTTTCAGATTAGGAAATTAATTTTAACCCCTGTCTCCATTTTCCCAAGGTGTTAATTCTAGGATGGAGAGTATTAGCTGAGAGTGAAGAGACCTAGTCCAACCTTAAGCTCACAGCCAACTAACTACCACTGCACGTGGGATTTCTCATGGGCCTCTTAGTGACAGTGAGTGGAAGGAACACAAACTTTGTGTCTGAAAGGAATTTGAATTCTTGCAGTGTGGCTCTTTGAATTTGAATAGCTTTATTCAGTTACTTTAACCCATTTCTGTTATTGGAGAGGCAGTGAAGCATAAGAGATATGAGTTTGAGCTCCAGTCCAGGCTGTGTGGGTTCATATCCCAGTTCTATCAGGTTCCGGAGTATACCAGAACCCTTTGCATCTGGGTCTCAGCTACATCATCTGTACACTGGGGAGCTGTCTCATGGGTTTGACGTGAGGACTGAATGAGTTGATATGTATAAAATGTTAAAGCAATGCATGACATGTAGTCTGTGCTCCAAAAAGCTTAACAGACATCATTAGTATTATTAGGAACCTTCACATTTTTTTTCCCTTTGGGAAAGCAATGCATGTTACTGTTGAAAAATTTTGAAAAGAGAAAATAAAGAAATATATAATTCATTTTTCCCTGTTGATATTTCTCCGTGTGTGTGTGTGAGAGAGTGTGTGTATTTTTTAAAATCTTTTTAAAAGCATATATATATATGTTTGTGTTAAAAAAGTAAGACTCATACTGTGTAGACTTCCTGTTGTTATTCTAGAATAGACCTCCTATTCAATTAGGAAGGCAGTGTTTTTGATCAACCTAAATAACATGAGATTTGTCTACTTTAAATATTACCCTCAGAAACAGACTTTTCCTTTTTTTAAATATGTTTTTGGGGTTAGTAAATCTAAAACACTACATTTTAAACTGCAGTTCATTTTGACACATGAACAACTGGGAATGTTCAACTTGACTTTTTCATGGAATTGGCATTATTATGCAACTCTAATTTAATATGTTGTTATTACAGGTACATGACAGTGTCTCTTAGATAATGTATTTTCTCTTTTTCCCCAGTTTTATTTGGATCAGAATCTACTCAACTGTGTTTTCCCCTAAAAGATCCAATTGGAAAGTTAACTCAGTGGAGGAGACAGCTGTGTCTGTGAGTGTACTGACAGTTGAGGATAAAGAAGCTGGCTATTGGAAGAAAGAGTTTATTGAAAAACAGATCACCTCTGTGAAGGCAGCACTGGCCCAGGTTCTCCAGCCCGTCAGCCCCTACACAGGTCTCCCTGTGAAAACCAAAGAGGCTCTCAGGTATGCAGTGTGCTCTTGAGCAGGAGCCTCTGTGACTTCTGGACAGGACTGTGATACCTTTCAGTTTATAACTACTTCAGAGAAGAATGATTGCCTCTGTCAGCTCAGAGTGTCCTGTGCATAAGGCAGATGTGCAGTTTAGATTGTGGGGAACTGTCTGATAATCTTTTGTGTTTTTGTGCAACTATATAACATGAAGTATATTCCTATTCCATATGTATGGACTAAAGTTTTTATGAAAAGTAGAAAAATCCTATTGATATGCTCTGGTAAAGCAAGGGTGTTCATGGTGTCCCTTCTTCTGGGCAGAATCTTTGTTGTACTTATGTCTGTGTTGCCAGTTCCAGGATCATCATAGATGTTCAGTCAGTATTAGATGAGAAAAAAAAGTCTAAAGAAGGAACTGCTGGTGAAATGAAAATTATGTTGTTCATGTTCTGAGAATGTTGATTTTTCCTTTTAAGGAAATAGATGCTTTCAAGATGATGTATGAAATTACCTTTGGTATTTATTTTCTGCAACCACATAAACATTTTTAGCTTTCTTTTCTTTCTGCAGGATATCAGGCTTAGGTTGGGCAATTGTATTGAAAGAAAAAAGTGGAAAAGAATATATCATGCAGCATGTTGATCTTTCCTTAAATGATACATCAATTACTGTTGTGTGGTATGGCAAAAATTGGCCATGTTTAGCAAAATTATCAACCTTGGATTTGTGTGGTATGACACCAGTTTTCATGGACCGGTATAAACCCCCTGCCAAAATTGGGTAAGTATTCAATTAGCAGAACTGTCAAGTGACAACACGTTGTATGTAAATATTAGTTGGAATTACTTTGGTAATTAAAAAATGCTGCTAGTGTATTTTAATTTCATTGTACCATATATTTTGCCTTTCAGCATCATCATGGAATATGAAAAAAAGTCACACTACAGTTAGTTTTAAATTTAAGTTCTTCATGTCTTGGTTATCTGTAACAACATGACATGATGTTCTAGTTAGCAAAATTTCCTAGATAATTGATGACTAACCTTTTGAAGTTTGTAGTTTTTAAAAAATCTTTATTAAGGAGTTGAGTTGTTGTGCAATCATAAATGCATATAAAGAAATAATATGATATACATTTGATCCTAAACCATAGCTATCCCGCATTGCCCACACCCCAGTCTCTTGATTCTTCTATATTACACTTCTATAAGAGATATAAATGTCCACACACACACACGCATACATATATACGATTGTAAATTTTCCAGAATTAAATGATTGTATAAGGATTATTTGACTTCTCAGGGGGGAAAGAGTATGCTACATTGTTGATTTGTCTTCCTAGATTCTTCCTGAAATTTGTAGTTTTAACCATTTTAACAGAATGATATATAACACTATTATATTTTTCTTTATTAGTAGATGGTATACCAATCATAATTTAAATAGGAGGATATGCATATAATTCTTTGTTATTTTTTGTGACTCTCTTTTGAGCTTATTAGATATGTGACCTTGTATGAATAACTCTTTGCATGCTTCCATTGTCACATCTGTAAATGGAATGATGCCTGTGTAGCATTTAGCATGGAGGGGCTACTATGAAGATCAGATTGTATCATTTAAAAAATGCATAGATCAGACAAGTGTGCATCCCAGAGTTAATGCTAATTGAACACTTAACTATTATCCTGACATTAGGTGGCTTTGCCGTACTTATTAAAAGGCTTTCATCTCCCAGGAAATCTATCATGCTACTTTTCTCATTATCAGTTATTTTTTCCTAAAAGTTGGACTATGGCATCTGTAGCATATCTATCTCCTAAGCAAGTAAACATCTTTATACAAAATGTATCACAAATAAAAAGGTCCTATCTGCCTTCTGCAGAATTGGTATCCCGGCCTCCCTGCCATCTCCTTCACTGCCACAGCGTCCTTTGACTTTATAGCAACACTTCCCACAACTCTTTTCTTGCTATCCTTGCTGTATTTCCATCCATAGCATGCTCTCCTATCTGTCCTTGCTGTGAAAGGTGTTGAGATGCCTGACATTAGGGCTGGCTGTCCTCAGGAGGAACAATTTTTCACAGTTTGCTTGGAGATGGGCCTTGTGTCTGGCTCCTCTGTGGTGCTGTTGTGATTGCTGAGCTCTCCCCATGCTGTGAATGTAAGGATATTCAGACTTCTCATTGCTAGTAAGTTCAGGTCTTCTCGTGGTTTGGAAATGTCCTTAATAACATGACTCAAAGCATGTGAATTATTTTTTCTGATTGTATTACTGAAAACATTTTGGAAACACAGTTACCTTTTTATGTAGTTCTTTGATTTTGATGAATCTCTGAAATTTCATATGATATTGTGATGGGTACCAAATTTTTTTAATGTAATATTTAGGTTTTACACATTATGAAATTGTGTTTGGTGACAGAAGCCACAGATTCTGTACTTGTTTGGATGAATAACATGTTACTTGGCATGTCATGAAATGATGTTTTCAAATATTAGGACAAAATCATTAACAATAATTAAATTGTCCCCCCAGAATGGGCCAGGTGGAATTGTAAAGCTCACTTGGAATTAGTATATTCCAAGAAATTTCCATGAAGGACAGGAATACTGGAGACTACACAGTGACAAATGCTGGAATGGACTGAGGAAACACATTTAATGTAATTTATTTCCATTAGCTCCCTCAGACCAACTTTGGTTTTTATTTTTTATTTGTTCAAGGTAGTCTTACATTTAGGAGGTAATCGTTGCCATACAATTGTGAACACATGCATAATGACAGAGCAAGCCAAGGCTGATGCCATTCCATGGTCTTCCCCCTTGGGTTCCTCTTGATCCCATGTTTCCCCCTACTTAACCATTGTGATAGTTAGGCTTTTTATGGAAGTCAAAGGTTCTCCACTGGGTTGATACCCCCATCCTCCCTTGCTCCAGCTGCCTTGATGTCCCTCCTATTCCACCCCCCACTCCCTGCCACCCTCCTTTCATCCCCCAGCGTCAAAGGCAAGATTCCCCCTGCACATGTAAAAATTCACCCATATCGAGGTTATTATTAGCTTAGCCAACTATCATTCTGTTTCTGATTATATTCTAGCTTCTACATATGAGAGAAAATATTCACCCCTGAGTCTCTGAGTTTGGGGTATTTCACTCAACATATTTTTTTTCCATCTCCATCCATTTGGCTGCAAATGTTGATATTGTTTTCTCTAGTAGCGCAACAGAGTTCCATTGTATATATGTACCACAGTTTTTGAATCCACTCATCCAGTGAGGGGCATCTGGTTGGTTCCATAGTTTAGCTATAGTAAATTGAGCTGCTATAAACATTGATGAAGCTGTATCTCTGTAATATGCCAATTCTAGCTCTTTTTGAGAAAATACCCGGGAGTGGGATAACTGGGTCATAAGGTGGTTCCAGCCCTAGTTTTTTGAGGTGTCTTCACACTGCTTTCCAGAGTGGCTGTACCAGTTTGCAGTTTCACCAACAATGTGACAGTGTTCCTCTCTTCCCACAGTCCTTCCAGCATATGTCATTGTTCGTATTCTTCATTTTTTGTCACTCTTACAGGGCTGAGGTGGAATCTCAGTGAAGTTTTGATTTACATTTCTCTGATTGCTAGTGATGTAGAGCATTTTCTCATATGTTTATGGGCTTTTTGAACTTCCTCCATTTAGAAATCTCCATTCAGCTCCCTAGCCCATTTATTGATTGGATTATTTGTGGTTTCAGTGTTCAGTTTGGTTTCAGTGTTCAGTTTTTTTGAGTTCTTTGCATGTTCTGGATATTAGCCCTTTGTCTGAGGTGTAGCAGGCAAAGATTTTTTCCTATTGTGTAGATTCTCTCTTAACACTTTTAACTAATTCTTTAGCTGTACAGAAGCTTTTTAGTTTAATGGCATACCATTCATTTATTGTTGGCTTTAATGATTGTGCTATGGGAGTCTTGTTAAGAAATGTGATGCTGACCCCTATTTTGTGTAGTGTTGATCTTCCTTTTTCTTCAAGCAGTTGTAAAGTTGCTGGTTTAGTTTCCAGATCCTTGAACCATTTCGATTTGATTTTAGTGCAGGTTGAGAGTTAAGGATTTAATTTCAGTCGTCTGCATATGGCTGTCCAATTTTTCCCGCACCATTTGTTGAACAGGCTGTCCTTCTTCCACACTATGCTTTTGCCCCCTTTATCAAATATCAGATGGCTAAAGATTTGGGAGTTCGTCTCAGTATCTTCCATTCTGTTCCATTGGTCTTCAGTTCTGTTTTGATTCCAGTACCATGCTGTTTTTGTTACTATAGCCCTATAGTATAATTTCAGGTCAGGAATTGTGATACATCCTGTTTCCTCTTTCTTGCTTAGGAATGTTTTGACTATTCTAGGTCTTCTGTTATTCTATATGGATTTGAGAATTGGTTTTTCTATATCCGTGAAGAATGTCATTGGTATCTTGATGCGGATTGCATTGAATCTGTATAGTGCTTTTGGTAGAATGTCCATTTTGATTATATTGATTCTACATAACCAAGAACATGGAATGTTTTTCCATCTACTCAGGTCTTCTACAATTTCTTTTTTAAATGTTCAATAGATTTCATTGTACAAACCCTTTATATCCTTTGTTAGATTGATGCCCAAGTACTTTATTTTATTTTATTTTCTTGAGGAGATTGTAAATAGGACAGAGTTCCTAATTTCTTCTTCAGTGGACTTGTTGCTGGAATATAGGAATCATAATGATTTATGAGTGTTGATCTTATAGCCAGCCACTTCGTGAAATTGTTTATAAGCTCTAGGAGTCTTCTGGTTGAGTTTATTAGGTCTTCTAGGTACAGGATCATGTCATCAGGAAATAGAGACATCTTGACTTCCTCTTTTCTCTTTGAATTCCTTTGATTCCCTTTCTTGTCTGATAGCTCTGGCTAGGGTTTCATGGGCTATATTGAATAAGAGTGGTGAAAGTGGACATCCTTGTCTTGTTCTTGAATTTGGTGGAATGCTTTCAGTCTTTCTCCATTAAGTGTAATGTTGGCTATGGGTCTGTCATAAATGGCTTTTACAAAATTAAAGTATCTTCCTTTGATCCCTATCTTCTCCAGAATTTTGAGCATAAATGGATGTTGAATTTTATCAAAGACCTTTTCTGCATCAATTGAGATCATTATATGATTTTTATTTTTAAGTGGTGAATTACATTTTTTGATTTTCATATGTTGAACCAGCCCTGCTTTCCTGGAATGAAGCCCACTTGATCATGATGTATTATCTTTTTAATGTGTTTTTGGATCCTGATAGCTATAATTGTATCAAGGATTTTAGCGTCTATTTTCATCAGGGAAATTGGTCTGTAGTTTTCTTTTCTTGATAAGTCTTTGTTGGGTTTTGGTATCAGGGTTATATTTGCTTCATAGAAAGTGTTTGGGAGTGTTCCAACCCTTTCAATTTCATGGAAAAGCTTGCAGAGGATCAGTGTTAATTCTTCTGTAAAGTTCTGGTAGAATTTTTCCATGAATCCATCAGGTCCTGGGGTTTTCTTTTTTGGAAGGCCTTTGTTTGCTGATTTGATTTCGCTACCTGAGATTGGTTAGTTTAGAATTTCAGTGTCCTCTGGTGTTAATTTGGGAATGTCATATGTGGCCAGATATTTGTCCATTTCTTCCAGATTATCAAATTTGGCAGAGTATAATTTTTCAAAATAGGTTCTGATAATCTTCTGGATTTTGGTTGAGTCAGTGGTGATAGCCCCGTTTTCATCTTTAATCTTGTTGATTTGCTTCACTTCAGTTTTCCTTTTGGTGAGGTTAGCAAGGGGTCTGTCGATCTTATTTATTTTTTCAAAGAACCAACTCTTTGTTTTGCTGGTTATTTGTATTTGTTTTGTTCTTAATTTCATTGATTTCAGCTATGATTTTTAGTTATTTTCTGTCTTCTGTTAGATTTGGGATTGGATTGTTTCTCATTTTGCAGGGATTTGAGTTGGATTGTTTCTCATTTTGCAGGGATTTGAGTTGGAGCATAAGGCTTTTTGGGTTTTTCCTGGTTTTTGATGAATGTACTCAGTGCTATATATTTACGTCTTAAGAATGCTTTCATACCATCCCAGAGATTTTGATATGTTGTTTCATCATTCTCTTTCATTTCCAAGAATTTCTTGATTTCTGTTCTTAATACTTCTTTTATCCATTCTTCTTTAAGAGAGTATTATTAAATTTCCAAATATTTGAGTAGTTTCTGTTGTTTTTCTTGTTGTTAATCGCTAAGATCATAGCATTTTGGTCTGACAGGATACATGGGACTATGTCAGCTTTTTTGTATTTGTTAAGGTTAGCTCTGTGGATTAGGATGTGGTCTGTTTTGGAGAAGGATCTGTGAGCTGCTGAGAAGAAGGTAAACTCAGCCGATTTAGGATGGAATAGTCTGTAAATGTCTGTTAAGTCCAGTTGATTAATAGAGTTGTTTAGCCTAGAAATTTCTTTGTTGATTTTTTCCTTGATGATCTGTCTATTGTTGATAATGGTTTATTAAAGTCCCCCAGTATTATTGTGTTGAGATTGATGAGGGGTTTAATGTCTTGGAGTATTTTTTTCCATATATTTGGGAGGGTTGTAATTGGGGGCATAAATGTTAACTATTGTTATGTCTTCTTGATGAATTGCTACTTTTAGTATGATATAGTGACCTTCTTTGTCCTTTCTGACTAGTCTTTGGTCAAAATTAACTTTATCGTATATTAGGATTGCAATGCCAGCTTGCTTTTTCAGGCCACAGGCCTGGTAGGCATTTTGCCAACCTTTCATCTTCAGTATGTGTCTATTTTCGATTGTGAGATGTGTCTCCTGTAGGCAGTATGTTGTTGGATTTTGTTTTTTGATCCAGTGTGCCAGTCTGTGTCTTTTAATTGGGGGATTGAGTCCATTCATGTTCAGAGTTAGAATAGATATGGGTGTCTGGGTACCTGACATTGTGACTATTGCTGTGTTGTGTGCCATCTTGGATATCTTTTGGTGTGCATTGTAGTTATTGATTTTCTTTTGTTTAAGGGTTTTGGAAGTTGTTAGTGTGATCCTCTGAATAAAGTATGTCCTTGAGAATTTTCTGTAGTGCAGGCATTGCGTTTATGTACCTTGCTAGCTTGAATTTATCATTGAAGTATTTAATTTCCCCATCACATTTAAAACTGAGTGTTGCAGCGTATATTATCTTTGGCTAAAAATTGTTTTCTTTCAAAGTTTGAAAAATACGATTCAATGCTCTCCTGGCCTTTATTGTCTGATCTGAGAAATCCATAGTAATCCGAATTGGTCTGCCTCTGAATGTGATTTGGTATTTTTCCCTAGTTGCTTTTAGGATTCTCTCCTTTATTTCTCTGTTATTCATTTTAAAGGTGATGTGTCTCCATGAGCTTCTCATTTGGTTAGGTCTGTTTGGTGTTTTATAGGTGTCTTGAATTTGATTTTCTGGATCAGTTCTGATATGGGGAAAATTCTCCTTGGCAATTTCACTTAGAAGGTTCTTAATGCCTCTTGTTTGTTGTTCAATGTTTTCTCCAATACCAATTACTCTTAAGTTATTTCTTCTCATCTGGTCAAATATTACTTGGAAGTTCTGATCATGTACAATAAATTTCTTTTCTTGTCTGTCCTCCTTGAACTTGTCATTGCTCAGCCTATCTTCATTATCTGATGTTCGTTCTTCGAGAGCTGAGGTTCTATTTTATGTTGAATTTACTCTGGTATTTGTATCTTCCAGTGAGCTTTTGATTTGGTTGACAGTATTTTTCAATTCTGAGAGCTCTGCTACATCTCTTTTCTGAATGTCTCTCTCTTTATAGATGTGGTCTCTCATCTCCTAAAATCGCTGTCTTATCTCTTTCATTAAATCTTCTTTCAATTCTTTGATTGAATTGTTCATCATATTATTGATACATTTTTGTAGATTTTCATCTAGGACCCCCAACCATGGACTCCTTTGATGGGGAACTGTGGGGTGGAGGTGGTGGATTATTTCCCTTTTTCCTCATTTTTGGTTGCAGGGAGTGTTGCTTGAGGTCTGACAGTGAGTAATTCTTTTGGGGGCTTTGATGATGGTATTAGAGCTTGTTATCTCTTTGCTTAGTTGGGCTGGGGTATAATTTGGGTAGCACAGTTCAATGGCTGCCACCCTAATCAGTGAAGTATTGTGAACCTTCAGGTTTTCCAGTACCTCAAGGGATATGGGGTAGAAGTCAATAAGTGTAACCAATGCACACAACAGACAATGTCATTTGTAGCTGTTACAGTGTTGATTAGCCTCTATAGGAGTAATAGGATTAGTAGTTTTCTTCCATGAGCGCTCTCACACTATACTTAGATAGTAAGCAAACACCTGTTTTCAAGTATGGCATTTTCTTCCGTTTAGCAGGGCCTCTGTAGGTAAGGGGAAAAAAATGTCTAGAGAGCAAAGGGAATGAGGTAGGAAGGTAGTATGGAACTTGTGACTTAGGATATAGAGCTACAAGGTAGTAGAGATGATGTAGGCTATTCTGTTAAGAATAAGGAAAAGATAGAAATGGAATGAGAGTGGGGTAAAGACTTTGAGGGAGAATGAAGAGAACAGAATATAGTTTAGGAATTGACAGAGTAAAGGGAAGAAGAGGGTAGTATAGAGTGGGGGTCTCTTTGGCCCAAGGAGACTGAGGACTAGTTTGCTATAATGTAGGCTTCTCCAGTTTGGACCCCAACAATATGGATACAGCAATCAAACACAAGAAGTCATAGTTACAGTAAAAGCCAACCACATAGACACACAAACAAACATATATCCAGGAACATCAATTTCAATTATAACAATAGAAAAATAAAGGAATTGGGAAGGTTCTGAATTATTATCATCGAAGTCAATATGTACCAAGGGGGAATATGTTCATAGCTGACTTCTAGGTGGAGTCACTTCCCAGTTAAGTTTGTTGGAGGGAATGAGTTTTGGTGATCTCAGCTGACAGTGAGAAACCAGGAGGCCTCCCAGTATTTTTCTCCTGTAGAGGGGTTGCAATCAGTCACCTTCCCTGCTTCCTGTGAGAACAGACTTCAGGCCACCCGAGTTGCACTCTTGGGCAGTTTCGTGTCTGCTTGCCCAAACTCCTGTGCCTTTTCAGCCAGGGACCCAGAAGCCCCTGAGAGTCTTGTGGATCCTGGTCCAGCTGTATGGGACTCTTACTGTTCAAAGGAGAGTGGCCAACCTGGACTGAACTCCTCTGGGATCATTATCACCCCACTCTTTGGTGTCTTGAGGTCCTCAGTGGTCCCAAGAGAGGGGAGCAGGCATGAAGGAGATACCAGCCCAGCTAGACCTGTGTTTGTTGAGGTCTCAAATGCACCCACTAGGGGGTGTGGAATCCCAGTCCCACTTGGAGAACCCAGGACCTATGAAATCACATCTGTACGCAGAGATTAGGGTCTGAAAGTATAGGAAGGCACGGAGCCCAGGCTGCCCCTTTTGTCTGTAGGTCCCTGAGGCTGATGCTTGTCAGTGCCTTGTCTGAGAATTTCATGCAGTGTCTGTTGGGCCTGCAGCTGGAGACCACCCTGGCTAATTAGGTCCTCTTGAGCAGAGTACTGGTCACAGACTCCTCCCGCAGTTTGGGCATGTAAGGGAGTGGGTGGGAAGCCTTCAAATGGGAGTCACAAGGCCAGAAGGGAGGGTCTTCTATTCCCACACAGCCCCCAGGGCAGACAGTCAAAACACTGAGTGTTTCAAGTTGCTCCCCCGGACTTAGCTCCCTAGTCCGAGCTATAGCTGGTGGTTTTGGTTTCACTTTTTACAAAGGAGTATCCTGTACCACCCTCCGGGAGGAATCAAGATGGCATTGCTGCCCCGCTTCTTTGCGCGATCAGATTTAGGGTCTCTGATTCATGTGTATTAAAGCAGTCCCAGAGCTGCTGCTGCAGCCACCACGCAGCCACCACAGATTGAGAGCACAGAGTTCCCACACCGAGGTTCTGCTGAGCTCTTATTGCTGTGGCTGAGTTTAATTGTACACAGTTTCCTTCCTCTGTGCTAATTCCCCATTGGCTGGCTGGTAGCTGGCAGTGAGTGGCAACGTAACTAACAACTTGATTATGGCTCCATGTTGCTAAGCTTCCTTCCTTGGATGGTAATGAATTTGGGGAGAAATTCACCCACCTCATAGTAAGACATGTCTTCCACCGTTGGTGTCCCACATTCATGAAGAGATTTCTCATTCGGCACTGCTGGATTTCTGCCACTGCCGCCGCCATTTTTTTCCTGTTCAACTTTGGATTTGATGGACTTTTCATTGTGAGCTAGTGGTGTCATCATGCCAGGAGCACAGATTCTTGTCTCTGTCTGCGTGACAGCCAAGAAGACACTTTATGTGACTTTTTTGTTTTTATTTTTTGTTTCCTCAATGAGGATTTTTCAATAACATTGAAAGCATTATTGATGTAATTTGCAAATTGAATTTCCCTTTAACTTAACCTTTTCTAGTTGAACCTCAGTTTCTTGTCAGTGTTTCAGTGGCTTATAATATCAAGGCAAATGAGGACTTGGCACATCCTCAGAATATGGGGTTTTCCTACCCCACCTGGCCTCCTCTCTTATCCTACTAATGATGGTTTCAGTGACTACCATTTATTAAGCCCCTTTCATGTGCACTGTGTTCTCATGGTGTGTTCTTATTTAATTTTTCAACCTCCCCCTTGAGGAGACTGGTGATGTCACACAGAAGAACTGCTCTGCTGTGTTGAGGAGGAAGTGTCACTGTCAGTTGGAGCTAATGATTTACCTCAGGTTTTCTTGAACTAACAGTTAAATTACTGGCCCTCTGTTCATTTTCCTTCAAGAACGTTCTGCATATGCTAAGTGTATTTTTAGTTTGTGAATCACATACATGCTCACTGACCACCTCTCCTTACCCAGTGGTTCTCAGCACAGAAAGTTCTCTGAAAGTGCTCAGTTCCTTGGTGTTGGAGCTGTGGTTTTGGCTCTAATGCCTTACAGCACTTCCTGCAGCTGACCTCCTTTTCAATTCTTTCGCCCAATGAACATTTACATACTTATTGCCTTCTGTGTGCTAGGAGTTGGGGGCAGACTCTAGATTGCTTGGGGCCTTTGGGGACTTTGGTTTAATGCTGTGCTCTGTTAATTGACCAATGAGATCTTATCTCTTTTATAATTTCCTGAACCATCTCTAGGTTCCTGAGAATGACATACATCTATGTCTCCCATTTATAATGCTTTTAGACTGTTTCACTAGATGACTTAAGTGAATATATGTTGAGGGTTGATTTTTGATTGCAGTATGGTATTGGGTTTTGTAAGGGAAAGAATAGAAGACAATTCTGCCACTTATCACCATCTTAATTCTTCAGTGTCCTTCTGGCTGGGCCATTAGGTTGCCAGTGTGAACAAGAGGGGGAAAACAGCATGGTGAAAAGGTCCAGTGTATCTATTTTTCCTTTTATTTATGCAAGCTTTGTGTTCAGACCTCATGATTGATTGTGCTACTTAGTATGAGTAAATTAGTATGTATGAATTGTTCTTCAAAAGCACTTTTAGATATGTTGAATATTAACAGTGATACAGATGGGAAAGTTCATGTCTTTCTCTTTTCTTTTGGCATGGATATTTAAAGACCTCGCTGGCATTCTCTAATTGCAAAATATGATCTGAGTCACCTAACCGAATCTACCATGATTGGCTGCGACAGACTTGTTCAGATCTTCTGCCTATACCCGGGCCTCCTAGTGGGGCTATGGAAGGTAAGATGGATTCCGTGTGTGCGCTGTGTCATTTCTCCATCACATACTCACCATTGTGTACATAAACCTCTTGAAGACTTTTCAGCAGCTGCCTCTTACCAGCTTCATTTTTTCCCCGGCAAAATGATCCTCTGCTCTATTGAAGAAGGCTTACTGTTCTGCTGCCACAGATGAGAAACCACTTCTTCCTCCCTTCCTATTTTTGTTAATGCTATTCTTTTAATGTTATGGGGTTTCTCATTTCTCCCTTCCAACCAATCCATGTTCCTTCCTCTGTTCCTTTCATGTCCTTTCTCTGCTAAAGCCTCTCAGTCATCCACCATGGTATTCTCTAAGGCATGCTTCTGATGCTGTGGATATGGCATGGGATATGATCTGCTTCTCGGGGGTCAAGTGTCTGAGAACTTGTCCTTTCCCTTTACATAGGAGTCTTGCTTTTCAAAGTCAGACTGGTTGCTAGCTCCCTCCTTTGGGTAGTCACTGAGTGAAAAGCAGAGCAGTATTATGTACCTTTGTGCACACAGATTTAAGTCTTTGGCCTGTGAATATTTTAAGGGCACAGTTAACAGACTTGATTATAGAACAGTGGTGTGCATCAGTGTGTGATGAGACACAGTGGAGGCCTGCAGTTTGATATAGCATCATCCTGTGGTACCCTTTTCTGTTTTCAACCTACTGCAGCTGTCCATCTTCCTTTTTCTCCTTCCCCTTCTCTCTAAAGGTAGCTTGTAGGTGAGGCAGTAGTTTGCTTTTCCTGCATTTTGTGACTTGATCATTGATCTGTGTGGCCCTGAAGTTATGAGGACTATGGTTGATCTACGTGTCTTCTGCCTGGTAAATGGAAAATGGCACCTTCAGGTTTACTGTTTGGGAGTGTCTTTATCAGTCAGCATTAGCCATGAATCTGGGGAGAAATGGATGAGTTCCCAGTCACATTTTCTGGTTTTCAGCCTAATGAATATGTGAAAAAGCTGATTGTATTTGCCAAATCAAGTACTTTTGAGAGGAAAATTATGCCAGTAATATTAAGTAATTACTGAATTAATCTGGTGACTGTGAAGGTAATATCAGTTTTGTCTTTATCTTTGAAAAGAGTTGTTACAGCCCTGAATTGACCACATGTATATATTTGCAATCGCCATATGTAATAAAGTATTTTGATGTTTCCCAAGTACTAGGATGCTAATTCTTTTGGTACTGCATGCTCTGAATTTTTGGATGAATTGTGGTTTTGCTGTCAGTATGATACATAAGTCTTATTAGATAATAATAATATATTAGTAGTAATAATGTATCAGTACTATGATGATCTTATAGTTATTAGAAACTGCATCTGTCTGCAAGATGAGTATGCTATGATCTTCACAATGACCTTGTGAAGTATTAAAATATTTCAGTTCAAAAATGAATTCTTTTTAATTAACTTTTCAGAAGGAGAAAGAACTGGCTTTTGTCATGGCAAATCTTCATTTCCATCACCTTGTGGAGAGGAGCACATTAGGCTCAGCCTCTGTGTACGTATCTGTGTTTGGGTGATTTAATTTTTGTACCATCAATATAAAGGTTTAGAAGTTAATGCCATCTTAATTTCTTGAGAATAGCTATAAGATACTCTGCTTCTAATCATTAGACACAAGCCAGCAGGCAATATAAGCAATATAAGCTGTTGCTTATATTGTTGGATTATTAATGAGTACTTATTTGCTTTATTTATCTCTAAAAATTTTACACCTAGTAGAACATTATTTGTAGAGATAGGAATGCTTTATTACCACAAGATGCTACCAACTGATTCCTCAGTTTCTTACACTTCTGTGAATTTTCACATCTTGGAAGGCATGCAGACTCATGGCCTTTTGGCTAAATTTGGTCTGCAGATGTGTTTTGTTTGTTTGGGTATTTTTTTTTTGGGGGGGGAATGTCCTTAGGTGGGGAACCTGCTTTCCATTTCTCTACAGTGCTCACCCTTCCTCACTGGTGTTAGACTCTCCCTTACTCATTTTTTAATAGTCTGAGAATCTCCTGGGTATATTTGAGTGTTACCTTATTTTGGTAAAGTTTTTCTTATGGAGCAAAATCTTGATAATCTTGGCTAGTCTTTGCCTGGGTCCCGAACCTGTAGGTCTGCTTTTTGGTGCATTTTCTTGCTGAGTATACTGTCCCTGACTGCTGAAAATAACACTGAGGGCAGAGTGGTCTTTGAAGAACTGCTGTCCTGAGGTCTAAATCCAACACAAATTCACTATGGTGGTTCTGTGGGTACCTTTGGCACTCATATCTGTGCCTGTTTTTGTAGAAATTGGTGAGAAGAAAATGAAGCAGTTTTTTGAGTTCATGGTGTAGAAGATAATTAGGGTCCCTATAGTGTTCATTGGTAAAAGTCAGTGCTTAAAATGATGTTGTTTTGGGAGTATTTTCAGCCCAACTCTTTCATCTCTGGAGTTGACATATATGTGTGTATTTTGTTTTGCTTTACAGTCCCTATGAGCTGCCCCTTCACAGTCCCTTGTTGGATGACAATCCAGAGTATGGATTGCATGGCTACCAGCTCCACATTGACATGCACGGCGGTGGAGTTTTCTACCTGTGTGGAACATTTCGCAATCTCTTCACCAAGAAAGGTGAAGTTAATTTAATTTTTATTTCATGAAAGTGAAAGGTTGTAGAGAACAGGGAACCAATTTCTATATGAGTTAAGGATCATTCTCATAACTGGTTATTTTGTAATCCATTGGCACAGCTACGTTCCCTGACCTGTATCTTGCTCTAGGACTTGTGAGATTCCTTGTGCTCAGTGAATCTGGCTCTGTCTCCTTCACCGCCATCACTCACTGCTTTCTGGATGTGGTCTCTACTCAGCTTTTCTGCTGATTTTCCTCATTATTTTGCAACCCCTCACCCTTCCACCCCCATTTTCCCTTCTTTCTCCAAGGATTTGGTCAGCATGCCAGCAGGGCTGGTGTACTACCTGTCCAGGATGAGGATGAAGAGAAGCCATTCTTCTCTCTCATATATACTGCATCACTTGCCAAAGCTGGGAAGAGGCCAGTGTAGACACAGGAAAAACGGTGGGAACTCTAGCTAGGCAAAAGAAAATAGAATGCTTATATTCTGATTTGTCTTGATGGCCTCCTGTTGGTATCATTCTTCTGTATATTGTAAACTTGGAATTTGGTGTAAAGACTTGTACAGATTCAAGTTTAACATTTTTGGTAAAGATTTACATAGGTAAAAATATATATACCTCATTTTGCATCATATAAGGACGCATATAATGTCAGGTTGTCTTACTACTGGTAATGCTGAATTTCTCCTGGTTAAGCTGACCATTACAGCTCTCATTGTAAAGATGTTCTTTTCTGAATAACATGATTCCTCAAAACCCTTTCACCTAATGGTCTTGACATCCACTAATGATCCTCGCCTGATTTTTTTTTTAATTTAGAAAATGTTGATTGTCTAATTATGTCATTATTTCTACGTTTTTTTAATCTTAAATTTTTGTAAGGCACTTTGTTTTATCACTTGGATGAACTCCTGTAAAAGCAGGGCAGATACTTAATTCTTCTCATTTTAACTGCCAACTTTCAAAATGATATAGTAGTCACCTCCTATAGTGGAAATGTTTTTCACACTTCTCTTTTTTTCCCTCTTTTTCATGTTTAGTGTCTCTTTGGATTCTTAGATAGTAAATAGTTGTAACTCCTTTTAAAGCTAAAAGTGTTGCCATTTTGGTCAGTGGGGTCTACTGAAGCAGCCTTTTGCATTCACCTCCATTAGCCTGCCTGCCTGTCTGCCTGCCTGCCTGCCTTCCTGCCTTCCTGCCTTCCTTCCTTCCTTCCTTCCTTCCTTCCCCCCTTCCTTCCCTCCCTTCCCTCCTCCTCCCTCCCTCCCTCCCTTTTGGTACAAGGGATTGAACCTAGGGATACTATACCACTGAGCTACATCCCCAGTTCTTTTTATTTCTTATTTTGAGATCAAGTCTTAGTAATTTGCTGCAGGTGTCTTGTAACTTATGGTCCTCCTTCCTTTGCTTCCCAAGTTGCTGAAATTATAGGTGTGTGCCACTACAAATCTTTGAACCTTCCTTGCCTTTTGGCTCAAGAAGATATCTATGTTTTCCTTTAATTTTTAGCATTTTATTATAATTATGTCAAGTGTATACATTAACATGAGATGATTTGATATTTTTGTTATTGAATTGTTCCACCCAAGATGTGGAGTGCCCTTCAGTTTGTTAAAAAATACTTTATGTCTTTTAGGAGTGTTTTAGAGTATTGTTTGTACTAATTTTTCACATTTGTCATTAAGGATTTTAGTGACTATTTAATCCTTGTATTTCTCTTCCATTATGTCGTTCAGTTGTTCTGTAATTTCTGTAGTTTTTGGTCTCAGGCCTCTGCTGATTTCACAGAATGAATTGGAAAGTATTCCTTCCTCTTGATTTTTTGGAGAAGTATACAGAGAAACTTGTGACTTTATCAAGGCCTGGAAATTTCCATGTGGGAAGGATTTTAGCAATAGCTTTGATTTTTTTGATAGATACAAGAATATTTAGGTTGTTTCTTCATGAGTGAGTTTCAGTATTTTGTGTCTTTCAAGAAACTTGTCCATTTTATCTCACTTGTTGAATTTGTTGACATAAAGTTGTTCATAGTCTCTTATTGTCTTTTGAATATTTGTAGTATCTGTAGTGATGCTCCCTGGTTCCTGATAGTTTGTTTCTTCTTTCTTTTTTCTGATCAATGTGGCCAGAAACTTACCAATTTTATTGATCTTCTCCAAAAACCACATTTTAGTTTCATAGGTTTTTCTCTGATGTTCTTTTGTGTTTCATGGATTTGCATATTGATATTTATTTTTTCCACTTCTTGATGTTTGTAATTTGCTCTTCTTTTTCTAGTTTCCTAAATAAGAAGCTGAAGTCATTGATTAAGGAACTTTCCTTTCATAATTTAGAGGCATATAGTACTATAAAACTCTACTAAGTACTGTTTTAGTTGCATTGCACAAATTCTGATATGTTTTATTCTCATTTTCATTCATGTGTTAGGTTCCTATTACTATATCATATGCCTGATATAACCAAGTGATTAGCAGAAAGTATTTGTTTTGGTGTATGGTTTTAGAGATTCCAGCGTATGGTCATGTGGCCTTATTCTTCTGGGCCCTTGGTGAGGAAGCACATCATGGCAGGAGCATGTGGTGGAGCAAATCTGCTCACCTTTTGGCTGGGAGATAGAGAGGGAAAGGAAGGAACTGGGATCTTCCAGTTTCCTTTAAGGCAATGCTAGTGCTTAAGGCTTCTGTCATGTTTTCTTCAAGTTGAAGATAATTTTTCCTATTCCTAGGTTAGTTGGCTTTTTATTAGTTTTAAAATCAGCAGTGGTTGTTAGGTGCTATTCCATATATTTGAGCAGCTGTTGATGAACTTATAACTTTAATTGTCCTTTGAACTATTTTGTTTTAAAAGAGAGGGAGAGAGGAAGAGAGAAAGAGATAATCAATTTAATTTTTTTCATAAGTCCTTCATTTCTCTGACACTTAATTATGTATGTGGTGCTGGGGTTTGAACCCAGGTACTCACGCATGTCAGGCAAGCACTCAAACTTCTGAGCCACTGCTCCACCCCCTCCTTTGCACTATTAATATAGTAAATTTCACTGATGAATTTCTGATAGTAAACATTCAAGAATTCCTATAATCAGCTCCTCTTGTCATATGTATGTTTATGTTTCAACTATTGGTTTCAATTATTTAGTGTTTTTTTCCATTTTCACTCAGATATTAGTGTCTGTAGTTTTCATTTTTTTCTTCTATTACTGATTTAATCATATTCAGATTTTCTACTTTGGAATCAGATTTAGTATTTGTGTAATTTCCTAGAAAGTGATTGTTTTCTGTAGGTGTATTTTGATTTTTCCCCAGCATTTTGAGTTTACTTTCAGGCTTTTACATTTTTATTCAGTGTTTTTTTAAAAACTTATTATTTATTAGATGATATATAGTTACAATTGAGGGGGAAACATTATCAAATATTCCAGAACAAATGAATATATACTTAGTTATCTAGGGCTAATGCCATGTCATGGATGCCCAGCTTGGGTTCCCCATGTTGTTGTTTCCCCCAGAAGAATTGCTGAGTTAAATGGATATCTCGTGGAGGTCAGAAATCACCTTATGAGATGATTCCCCTATATTTGGTTCCTCTAGTCTCCTCGGTGATTTTCCTAAGCCCTCCCCCTATCCTATCCCCCAGCCTACGCCTCCAAGTATCTTAGGGAGTCATCTCCCTGGTGCGAAAAGAATCATACAATTTGAAGTTATTATTAGCTTTGCCATCTAACATTCTGCTTCCCGATGTATTCTAGCTTCCACAGATGAGAGAAACCATTCGGCCCTAAGTCTCTGAGATTGGGATACTTCACTCTGCATAATTCTTTCCATCTCCGTCCATTTCATCTCAAAAGCCATAATATTGTCTTCTCTAATGGCCGAGTGGTATTCCACCAAGTGTATATACCAAAGTTTTTGTATCCACTCGTCAAATGAGGGGCATCTGGGTTGGTTCCATAATCTAGCTATAGTAAATTGAGCTGCTGTAAACATTGATGAAGCCACATCACTATAATATGCTGATTCTAACTCTTTTGGGGAAATACCCAGGAGTGGAATAGCTGGGTCATAAGGTGGTTCCATCCTTAATTTTTTAAGGATTGTCCACACTGCTTTCCAGAGTGGCTGAACCAGTTTGCAGTCCTACCAGCAGTGTGATAGTGTTCCTCTTTTCCCACAGCCCCTCTAGCATCTGTTGATGTTCGAATTTTTCATTTTTGCCACTCTAACAGGAGTGAGGTGGTATCTCATTGAAGTTTTGATTTACATTTCCCTTATAGCTAATGATGTAGAGCATTTTCTCATATACTTATGGGCTTTCTGGACTTCCACTGGTGAGAAGTTTCTTTTAAGATCCGTAGCCCATTTATTGATTGGATTATTTGCGAGTTTGGTGTTTAGTTTCTTTAGTTCCTTGTATATTCTGGATATTAGCCCTCTGTCCAAGTTGTAGCAGGCAAAGGTTTTCTCCCATTCTGTTGGTTCTCTCTTGATGCTCTTGACTAGATCTTTAGCTGTACAAAAACTTTTTAGTTTAATTGCATCCCATTCATTTATTCTTGACTTTATTGCTTGAGCCATGGGAGTTTTGTTAAGGAAGGCGCTGCCGACTCCTGTGTCCTATAGTGTTGACCCTACTTCTTTTTCTATTAAGTTTAAAGTTGTTGGCTTAATATCCAGATCTTTGATCCATTTTGATTTAATTTTTGTGCAGTGTGAAAGATAAGGATCCAGCTTCGGTTGTCTACACATGGCTCTCCAATTTGTCCAACACCATTTGTTGAACAGGCTGTCTTTCTTCCACACGATGCTTTTGCCCCCTTTATCAAATATCAAATAGTTTAGGACATGGGGGTTTGTCTTAGGATCTTCTATTCGGTTCCACTGGTCTTTGCTTCTGTTTTGATTCCAATACGATGCTGTTGTTTCTACTACAGCTCTGTAATATAAGTTCAGGTCAGTATAATTTCAGATACCCCCTACTTCTTCCTTCCTGTAGAGTAATGTTTTAGCTAGCCTGGGTCTCCTGTTATTCCATATGAACTTGAGAATTGCTTTTTCTATATCTGTGAAGAATTCCATTGGCATCTTGATGGGGATTGCATTAAATCTGTGTAGGGCTTTGGGTAGAATGGTCATTTTTATTATATTGATTCTGTCTAACCATGAGCATGGAATGTTTTTCCATTTACTCAGGTCCTCTGTAATTTCTTTTTTTAGTGTTTGATAAGTTTTCTTTGTAGAGGTCCTTAATATCCTTTGTAAGGTAAATGCCCAAGTATTTAATTTTTTTGGAGGAGATGGTGAATAGGAGAGATTTTCTGATTTCTTCTTCTGTGGATTTGTTGCTGGAGTAAAGGAAAGCTAGTGACTTACTGGAGTTGATCTTGTATCCAGCTACTTTGCTAAAATCACCTATAAGCTCTAGGAGTTTTCTGGCCGATGTTATTGGGTCTTCTAGTTATAGAATCATGTCATCACCGAATAGAGATAACTTAACTTCCTCTTTTCCTATATGAATACCTTTGATTTCCCTGTCTTGCCTGATAGCTCTGGCAAGGGTTTCAAGGACTATATTGAACAAGAGTGGGGAGAGCGGACAGCCTTGTCTTGTTCTTGAATTCAGTGGAAATGCTTTCAGTTTTTCTCCATTGAGTATAATGTTGGCTATGGGTCTGTTGTAAATGGATCTGACATAGTTAAAGTATCTTCTCATGATCCCTATCTTTTCCAGAGTTTTGAGCATAAAGTGGTGTTGAATTTTATCAGATGCCTTCTCTGCATCAATTGAGATGATTATATGATTTTTGTTTTTAATTCTGTTTATGTGGTGAATCACATTTATTGATTTGCCTATGTTGAACCAGCCTTGTTTTCCTGGAATGAAGCCCGCTTGATCATGATGAATTATCTTTTTAATGTGCTTTTGTATCTGATTAGCTAAAATTTTATTAAGGATTTTTGCATCAGTGTATATCAGGGAAAATAGTCTGTAGTTTTCTTTTCTTGACAAGTCTATGTTTGGTTTTGGAATGAGTGTAATATTTGCTTCATAAAATGTGTTTGGGAGTGATCCCTCTCTATCAATTTCCTGGAAGAACTTGTAGAGGATCGGTGTTAGTTCTTCTGTGAAGGCTTCGTAGAATTCTGCCGTATATCCATCTGGACCTGGGCTTTTCTTTTTTGGGAGAGCTTTGATTGCTGCTTCAATTTTGCTCTCTGCGATAGGTATCGCATTCCCTCTGCCCGCAGAGAAGACGCGACACGCGGTTAGGTTGGGAGAGCTTTATTTGGTCGACCTTCTTCTTCTTCCTCCTCCTTTTTCTTCCTTCCTCCAGGGAAGTTACAGTCACATATAAAAAAACCTTTCTCCAACCAATCACATTGCTGTAATGAGGCATGCGCATGGACATAAAGCAGAGAATATACAGAGCATTCAGGAATCACGCGCTGGGCATGCAAGCTTTTGACCAATGAGAATTATTTCCTCATTTACGCCACTTGTTTGCGATAAGGCCAGACCACACTGGCTCAGTGCCAGCCGCCATCTTAAGCAGCCTATCTCCAGGGCTGGGGTCCCGGACACCCCGACAATAGGTTGGTTTAGATTTTCAATGTCCTCCTGTGTTAAAGAGGGGATGTCATATATGTCCAAGAACCTGTCCATATCCTGCAGGTTATCAAACTTGGCAGAGTATAAATTTTCAAAATAGGTTCTGATAATCTTGTGGATCTTGGATGAGTCTGTGGTAATATCCCCATTTTTATCTTTGATTTTGTTGATTTGCTTTCTTTCGTTCTTCCTTTTGGTGAGGTTGGCAAGGGGTCTGTCGATCTTGTTTATTTTTTCAAAGAACCAACTCTTAGTTTTGTTAATAGTTTGTATTGTTTTTTTCTCAATTTTGTTGATTTTAGCTCTGATTTTGGTAATTTCCAGTCTTCTGTTAGTTTTGGGGTTGGATTGTTCCTCTTTTTGTAGTCGCTTGAGTTGAAGCATAAGGCTACTTATCTGGTCTCTTTCTAGATTTTTGATGTATGCACTCAGTGCTATAAATTTACCTCTTAAGAAAGCCTTCATACTGTCCTAGAGATTTTGGTATGTTGTTTCCTCATTCTCATTCAATTCCAAGAACTTCTTAATTTCTGCTCTTATTTCCTCTTTTACCCATCCTTCGTTTAAGAGGGAATTATTCAATTTCTAAGTGTTTGAGTAGTTTATGTTGTTTTCTCTTGTTGTTGATTGCTAAGATCATAGCATTATGATCTGACAGAATACATGGGATTATATCCACTTTTTTATATTTGTTAAGATTATCCCGGTGAACTACGATGTGGTCTGTTTTAGAGAAGGATCCATGAGCCGCTGAGAAGAAGGTAAATTCAGCTGTCTTAGGATGGAATATTCTGTAGATGTCTGTTAAGCCCAATTGAATAATAGAGTTGTTCAGATTGGAGATGTCTTTATTGATTTTTTGTTTTAATGATCTGTCTAGAGTTGATAGTGGTGTGTTGAAGTCCCCCAGAATTATTGTGTTGAGATCAATGAAGGGATTAACGTCCTTAAGTATTTTTTCCATATATTTGGGGGGAGTTGTAATTGGGGGCATAGATGTTAATTATCATTATATCTTCTTGATGGACTGTCCCTTTTAGAATGATAAAGTGACCCTCTTTGTCCTTTCTGACTAGTTTTAGTTGAAAATTAATTTTGTCAGAAATTAGAATCGCCATGCCAGCTTGTTTTTTTGGGCCGCAGGCCTGGTAGACATTTCGCCATCCTTTCACTTTCAGCCTGTGTCTATTTTTGAGTGTCAAATGTGTCTCTTGCAGGCAACATATTGTTGGATTTTGTTTTTTAATCCAGTTGACCAGTCTGTGTCTTTTAATTGGGGCATTGAGTCCATTCACATTCAAAGTTAGAATAGATATGGGAGGCTGAGTCTCAGACTTTATAAGAATTACAGAGTTTTGAGTCATCTTGGAAGTCAGTTTGTGTATAATATGACTGTTGACTTGCCCTTGTTTAAGGATTTAGGGTATCCTTGGCATTTTCTTCTGAATGGAGAACATCCTTGAGAATTTTCTGTAGTGCAGAATTTGTGTTCATGTATCTTGCTAGCTTGAGTTTATTGTTGAAGTATTTAATTTCCCCATCACATTTGAAGCTGAGTTTTGCAGGCTGTATTATCTTTGGGTGGAAGTTGTTATTTTTCAACACTTGAAAGATATTATTCCAAGCTCTTCTGGCCTTCATTGTTTGCTCTGAAAAATCCATAGTGATCCGAATTGGTTTGCCTCTGAATGTGATTTGAGGCTTTTCTCTAGCTGCTTTTAGAATTTTCTCTTTAATTTCTCTGTTATTCATTTTGTATATGATATGTCTTGGTGAGTTTCTCATTTGATTAGTCCTATTTGGTGTTCTATAAGCATCTTGGATGTGATATTCCA